>JAKUCM010001226.1:0-72527 GCA_023374145.1 Lepidium sativum | reverse complement strand
GGAAAAGAGAGAGACACTGTGGAAAGACAAGGAATTGGGTAAATCATACATAAGGAAACAGTTTTAGAGAAACTTCAAACACGAGTCATGATCTTAATCAAACCCAACAGCAGTTCATACAACTCAGGAAGCCTAATGTTGAAGTGACAATAACAAACCGCGATAAGGAGCTTAGTCTTTCCTCAGGTCCATGAGTTCGGTCTTGATACCATCAGCTTTAAGTATCATAATCTCAAGCTTGTCTCCCTATTACAGCAAACAATCCACAAAGCATTAGTCAGAGACAAATAATCAAGGATAGTGAAGTAGTTGTGCAATGTGGATGATAGGGATAGATTTAGTAAAAAAAATTTGGTAACGACTTTCACTAAATTTAAAATAATCGTTAGGACATACGAGTTTTGGTGGCGTGGTGACAAAAAAAGACACAAATAGGACGACTTACAGTGTAGATATCCCTCTCTGTGGCAGAGGCAAAAACAGTTTTAACCAAGTCAACTGCTTCAGCTTCTGAAAGGGGCGTGATAGAATCCTATATGGTGGCAAAAGGCGTAAACAATTAGCAATTGAATGGTTTATTATGAGCTTGCAATAAGTAAAGCCAAAACATAAGAGAAGAATATCAATAAACCTGTGCAGGTAGCAGAAGAGGGCTTGGAGACTTGAGCTGGTTGTCAAGGAAAGGCATGATGAGTGTGGAACCAGAACCTTGAGCACTGTATCCAACCTTCTCATATGATCCAACAGCGTCGTAGGTAAAAACACACCCTTTTCCTGAATATATTAAAGAATAAACATCAAACATCAAACAGTGTACCTCTTATATAGTCGCATCATAAAGGAAAAAAAAAAAGAAGCAGAGCATTTTGCCTTCTTGGTCAAGCCCTCCTAGAACATTAAAAGCATAGTAGGGGAAAAACCGCTTAAAATAAAGCGTGTTGGAGAGAAGCTGAGCCATGGCAGGACAGCTCATCTGCTTGTTGTGCTGATGTTGATAGATCTGCAGGACATCAAACACAGAGAAAACACTCTTACACAAGTCTTTTATCTTTGAAAAATCAATCTTATATATGCAAGGGAAGAAAAATATTCTAATTAAACAACCAAAGGAAACCTACCAAGTGTCTGGATTGGAGAACCTTTTGCAATGCTTTCACATCAGCCTGAAAGCCAGAGGAAGACAACACAGCTTTGTCTGCTCTGAGATATTTAAAAGAAACTCAAATCAGAATGCTATCTATTCCTATACGAATGAATACTTTTAGTATATGATCAACAACACACTAACACTCTTCTGCAAGGTGGCATAACTCGAAGAACTAAACACATTGTCAAAAGATAGAAGACCACAAATAAGCCACATGATAGACCCTAGTTGCAGAATCCAAGGGATGATCGATTAATCACCAATTCTATGCTATAGATACCACGTACTGAAGATCAAAAGTATCATTTTATGGGTTGATTAGGGTCTTGAAAGAGTTAAAGAGGACGAGACTGAAAACATATATTACATTTCCACACAAATATAATTGAATGTCCATTCTAGAGAAACAATTGGTTACAACCAGATCTACGGATTACCGATTGCAAAACCCCAACTAATCTACAACAAAGCACGAAATCGAACTATTTCCAGCACTGAAATAGTCTCCCGAAGGATCAAAAGTGGGAATTTGACACAGGAAAAAGTTGGCACTCACAGTTTATGGATTTTTGAGTAATCGCGACTAAGAATACTGTAACCGGTAGACATCCGAGTATCGGCAGCAATAACACAGTAATCTGATCCAGCAATGGCCACACATGTTCTGAAAAAAACACAGAAATTAATACAGAGCAGCAAATTGCAACACAAACGCTCAAATAGCACATCAGAATATTAGAAAAGAAGATCATTAGGCGACGAAACACAGCAGGTGGATTAAGGGTAACGCGATATTTACCCTCCATTGTTATCGTAGGGAGACCAATTCGCGTGCTGCTTAGTCATGGCGGATTTGAAAGAGAACCTTGGAGCTAGGGCTTAGAAGAATGATAAAAATGGCAGAAGAGCTTTTCCGGGTTTATTTGTTGATGTCAAGAAACTTTGGATCTTAACTCTGGCTTTGTAAACAAGAAAAAGAGACTAAAGAGTGGGCCCAAAACGATGACTTTTTGATCCTGAGAGATTACGGGCTGTATCGATATCGTATTAGGCTTTACATGGGCCTTATTTGGGCTTTGAATATTTGAGATAATTTCTTTTGTTCTCTTTCTTCTTCTTCTTCGATGTTCTTTCACTCGAAACTCCATAAGCTTTTTCCATTTTCTTTTTAGACCATTGGTGGATTGTACTCATAATCGTTTCCGTTCCATTGTAGAAACTTTGTCTCTTCTTTCTCACTTTAGTTCCTTCACTCAATTACACTTCTTCAGTATCAGTAAGTCTTTGCATTTGTGGAAAGAAATAGGGTTTTTGGGTGTGTGTGAAGATAAATGGAAGCACTTGTTGTTGATGCTGGCTCTAAGCTCCTGAAAGCAGGAGCAGCAATTCCTGACCAGTCTCCTGCAATGATAATTCCATCTCAAATGAAACGAATGGTTGATGATGGGTCTTCTTCAGCTGATAATCCCACCACTGTGTTTGAGGATGTCACTCTTGATCCTATTGAAAGGGGACTCATTAGGGATTGGGATGCTATGGAGGATTTGTTGCGATATGTTGTCTACACTGGACTTGGATGGGAAGAGGGAAACGAAGGCAATATACTTTTCACAGATCCACTATGTACTCCTAAGGTCCGTATCTCAATTTCCTTCTTTGTTCTTAATTGAAAGAAAAAGAACTTAGATTTCTTTTCAGTTTCTGTTCAATTCCATAGTCCTGTTCCATTAGATGATTAAAGGAACCCTTTGCTCATAGGACCACAACTTAGATAGCAAAATGCTGTTATTTGAGCGTTTCGACCTGATTTGGTTCTGCAATTGTTTGTGTGTGGACAGGCTGTTAGGGAGCAGTTGGTACAAATGATGTTTGAAACATTCAATGTCTCTGGATTTTATTCATCAGAGCAAGCAGTGTTGTCCCTATATGCCGTTGGAAGAATCTCCGGTTGCACTGTTGATATTGGTCATGGGAAGATAGGTATTAATGACTTGGTTGGCCTTTGCTATAATCTCACCTTAGTCTTTGTGTTTTTTTACACTGTCATATCTCCCTCTTTTACATGATTTATGTTGCAGTTGTTGTTTCTCTTTACTTACCTTTTTCCATGATCTAAACGTTTGTTAAACCAAACATATATTGGTCTTGTAATTCGCAGTTGATTGGAAGTTCTTGTGTTTGTAGCTGGGTATGATCACAATGTTGTTTTATTTAATGTTTTAACATTGTGATTGATCTCACCGTTGTTGTTAACTCGTTTCCGATGTATTCAGATATTTCCCCAGTTCTTGAAGGTGCCGTACAACATATTGCCTCAAAACGGTTTGAGCTAGGTGGAACCGAACTTACAAAATTATTTGCCCAAGAGCTTGGAAAATCCAACCCGACGATGAATCTCAGTATGTCTGATATTGAAAAGCTGAAGGAGCAGTATTCAAACTGTGCCGAGGACGAAATTGCTTACGAGAAAACCCAAAACTGTGAAATTGAGCAGCATACACTTCCTGATGGACAGGTTTGTGTGACTCCAAGATTCCACAATTTGTGTTGCCTTGTACATATGTATAAGCTGTAACAAAACTCATTGCCTTACAGGTGATAAGCATTGGGCGAGAGAGATACTGTGTTGGTGAAGCTCTATTCCAGCCATCAATATTGGGACTGGAGGAGCATGGAATTGTTGAGCAGCTTGTCCGTATTATCTCCACAGTGTCATCTGAGAATCATAGGCAGCTCTTGGAGAACACTGTACTTTGTGGTGGAACAACCACAATGACAGGTAATAACAACATTTGATAGAGTTGTGTGTGTTGGTAATGTTTGGGTAGGATCACTGAATGGTTCTGGTTGAATGATCATTGGCAGGATTCGAGAGTAGATTTCAGAAAGAATCAAACTTGTGCTCATCTGCTATTAGGCCAACACTGGTGAAACCGCCAGAATATATGCCGGAGAATTTGGGGATGTATTCAGCTTGGGTTGGAGGAGCCATACTAGCTAAAGTGGTGTTTCCGCAGAATCAGCATGTTACTAAAGCAGATTATGACGAGACTGGACCATCGGTGGTTCACCGCAAATGTTTCTGAAACCAAAAGAGCAAAACGTTGCTAGTTGTTGTTGTAGCTGAGTATTAATTTTGCTTTTGCTGTGTTTCGACGATTTGGACCAACTTAAGTGTAGGAAATTACTTCTGATTTCTACTTATAGGTGTGTTTCGTGTCTTCTGAACAACTCTTGAATCTTAGTAACGATTGTTGACAAACGCATTTATAGATACTAGTACGTCACAACAGCAATTGCGAACTCCATGCAAACGTATTACAAACCGTGCGAATTCACCGTGGGAACATACACAAAATGTGTTGTGCTGTCACATTTTTCATCAAACGAAGTATCTGATTTCAAATTTCTTTCTAAAAAAGCAGTAATTCAGACACATCTCATAGCTTTCTCTAAAGAGAGGAAACTAGGTTTCTTCACGGTTTAGCTGAACCCTGCCCTAACCTCTTCAAACGAGTACTCAACAACATCCTCTGCATCGATCCTCTTCTCCACAGCAGGAGTGAACGGCGTTGTAGCCTCTGTCATAGCGACTGAAACTGCAGGAGTTGTTGGTACAGAGGTCGGAACAGCTCTTCTGTTTGCTTCATTGGTTTTCGGTATCAAGATTCTCTCCTCCAAAGCTGATGACTTTGTTGTGTAAGCATTCTTGTGATCTTCTGGGGAATTCAAGATATTGGAAGTAACAGAGGAAAGTGGTTTCCTAAGCATTGGAGATTTGGCAGCTTTCCCTGCAACAGAAACGTTCTTTGATCTTAGACGACCAAGAAGCTCTGAGTTTCTCCTCCCTACACACACTTGACACAATTAATCTCTCTCTTAGTCTCTGTAAACCACAATCTTGTGTGTTATTGTAATGTACCTGAAGAAGTAGGAAGAGTTGAATTTCTTCTACTAGTAGCGTTCTGATCATAGTAATTAGTCACTTTGCTATGGAGTGTTGCCTTCTCATGCTTCGAGCTTTGATGAAGCATGGCACCACCAAGAGAGAGTTTTCTGGTCAGGGCAGCAGTTACTGGAGTTCTCAGTGGTTTTTTCCCGCTTTTATTTGGGCTTGGTTTAGACCCATAAAGGGCTTCTTGTTCAGTTATGAGTTGTCCATGGAGTTTCTTCAGATCCTGAGATGAAAGAAACAATGTCAGATTGCCAATGATGCTTTTGAACTTTGGTTACTAGTAAATACAAGTTTTCCTTACTCTTTGTCTCTGTTTTTCATGCTCTTTCTCTTCGCAAAGAGTCTTGTACTGCTCAAGCATTGTTAAAACTCGGACCTGAATTTTTTTTAAAGGGATACAACATTTGTGTGAAGATGCTAATTTGATAGGTGTAGAACAGTCATTGATCAGTAAAGACACTTACACCATCATATAAAAATGTATTGCCTCTTTCTTCCTCCCAAGCAGCGACTTTGGTGGTTAAAGAATCCACCATCCCTACATCACAATAGTAGCAGAAAGCGATTATAAACGATCAAAGTTCTGAGTTGTGGGTTGTTGTATTATACTCTAGTGTCTAGGGAACAAGAATGTTTACTAGGAAGTTTATTGACAAGAATACGAGCTTTTTCTGCGCGCTTCAATGTAAGATGAGCGCCTCTTCCAGTATTATACCTGTTATCATCCTGAGAAACCAGATACTGTTTAGAAAAAGAGTTGCAGCAGAGAGAAAGGGATAAAAGTTTAAAACTTTTACCCGATTGTATTCTTCAAGCCAAGACTCTTCTTCACATGCTGACATCCATTTCTCAACCTTTTCCAGAATCTCTTTCCTGCTTGAAGCTTCCTCTTTGACCTTTGCAATCTCGGAATCAATTTGCTCCAACAATAGTTCAGGATCCTTGACACCTGAAAGATGGAAGTAACCATATTACTAGTATGTTCCCATCGACCATCATGCTGAGCATTACTTTTCTCTGAGTATAAGCTCATCAAAGTGAAGCTTTTTCTGATGACTTACCAGATTCTACAGCTTTGACTGAAAAAATTTCTGAGTTAAGAACTTGAGGGACCATGTGCATCTTCCTTGAAATTTCCTCAAGCTCGAGCTTCTTTTTAAGGATCACTTCTTTGATCTTACTTGTCTTGAGCTTGCTAAGCCTAATGACTTCATCCTCAACCTGTTAAAAAAATCCACATTATCAACAAGATGGTCCCTGTATAGTTTATTAAAAAGAGGGAGAAAACGCAACAAAACAATTTCCCTGCACTCACGCGTTTAATTGAGGCAACAGAAAGTATGTTTGCCTCAGTAATCTCAGACTCGGACAAAGCAATGCTGCTGGTGACATTTTGAAACATCTTTTGTTCTTCCGCAGGCGTGTCCAGCAGATTCCATAGCTCCAGCAGGGAGACTGCAAGATCTTGAACCTACAAAACAAGTGATCAGAGTCAAAAACCATAAATACGCAATACATTTCAAAAAGAACTCAGATGTCTAACCTTCTGCATTCGCTGTAACTTGAAGCCTCGTAAATTTCCAATCATCACATCCAATTTATCAATAGTACTTCTGCTCACATCTCTAGAACTAGAACAAACCAGAGATGGATGTATCCCTCTGATCATGTCCTTGAAATCTTCACCAAGCACCGCGCACAACGAGCTCAGCATTTTCAGCAAACGTTCTACCTTTTCCAATCTTTTACTCTACAATTTGAAAAGAGTCAAATATATCATAAGGAAAACAGGTTCAGAGAATTAAATTCCTTTGGATACAAACATAAACAAGTAAAACCAACCTTTTCATTCTGAAGTTCAGCCAATTGCCTACGCAATTCCTCCAGCTTCTGAAGTGAAAGATCGGTCTCTTCTGCAGCAAATTTGTTCAGATAATCTGTCGAAATTCCAAGTTGAGATGATAACTTCAGTAATTGATCGATGACTTCCTTAAACTGCTTCATTCTCTCGGCTTTCTTCTTGCGTGCTCCCTCTAATTGCACATTAACGTTCTCAAGCTCCTCCTTCAAGTTTTCTCCCATCCTACTGTTAGACTGTAAAAACACACACACACATACAAAAACCTGAAAATATCAGTATGTACCATAACTTAGCCAGAGAAAACAAAAGTTAGCATGAATTTCTTAAATACACTTTCATGAATTTCTTGACCACTCATAGAAGAGCCAATGGCTGCAATCTCCGCTCTTCCAACAGCAATTTCTTTCAGCAAATTAGCTTTACACCGACTAGCCTCGTCAATTTTTTGCTTATAAACCGAGAGACACTCCTTCTCGATATCAGCCAAAGCAGCATCCTTTTCATCCTCAGTCTTTCCCATTTCATTCCATATTTCCTGAAATCAGAAATGGTAAAATTCTACAATAAAATAAACAAATTCTGGAAACCGAGAATGTTATTCTTCAATAAATACCTGTAGTTGGCGAAGCAACAATCCACATGTTGTCTCTATTCTCGAAAACTGCTCCGTTGAATTCCGCATCATGGTGATTAGAACACGTTATATCCTTCTCTCAAATTCTATACACACGAAAAATCTCAATTATAGTCTAAACCACGAACCTTCGTAATAACTGTGATTACGTAATGCAAAGCGGGTTCCTTTTGATCATCGTCACGGACTCAAAATCGTAATGACTAGAGTCATGAAAAATTCAAGATCTTTAACATGTACAAGAGAGAAAAACCGAGATATAGAAGAAACTAACTTGATCAAAGATCGGAACCAATAAGAATTGTTGAAGATGGAGAAGAAATGATAAAAGTTGAGTGTGCAAAATTAGGGTTTATAAGTGTTGGGGAATTCGTGATGGTAACGGACGTAAAAATCAAAATTTGAAGAGAGAGCGGGAGGGTCACGAGTTTTATTGACGTGGCATGATCTCAGCCGTTGTACTAAAATCCTCTTTCCATTTTCGCTTTCCTCTTCTTTTTTGAACGGTCTAGATTTCGTAGTGAACTATAAAGCCATGAAATATGAAAAGTAGATGTTTGGATGTTTTTTGAAATATAATTGGCTCCATAATGATCGTAAAGATAAAATATGGATTGGCAAATAAAAACTCTAGTAAAGGCCCACGAGGGAAGACATTAAATAAATCAAGTTAGAAGAAAGCCCATATCGGGGCCGAAATGGTAAATAATAGTTTTTGTTTTTGACAATGTTGCAAGTTTGAAACAACAAAATTTGATTATCCTAATGCATCCATTTTGATCGACAATTGGTCAACGTTATGATCAATCATTTTGTTCAGTTTACAAGTTGAATTAATATATAGGGTACTGTATTTTCTTATTCTTAATTGTATTTTTGATTAATATTCCAGAGTCCAGAAAATAAAACTTAAAAATATTAAATAATGCCCCTCGGACTTATCAGTATTGTCAGACCGAGCCTGAGCTTCTTAAATTGACAAAATAAAAAATTTAACAGAAAATTACTTTAAAATCCTTCTCTCTTCATTGACGTCGTCTTCTCCATCTCTTCTCACTGCTTCTTCTTCTTCTTCTTCTTCTTCTTCTTCTTCTTCTTCCTGATGAATCCCCACAAAACTGAAGAAGGTCTGTTCCACCAACGTGATCTTGGCCCCACGGATTCAATCGTTAAATCACAACCGTCGATTCACCACGGCAACCACAATCACCACCACAATCCCGAAGACGATCCCGCCTTTTCACTTCCGGAATTCGTACTCTTCCGCTCTTCTACATCCGGAGATTCTCCTGGTCACTCCTCTGATGAACACGACGATGCGTCTCATCCCCGTGCCGAAACCCCCAAAATTGGGGCTTCGTCAAACCCTAGGGTTTCGAGTGAAGGACGAGATGGGGCTTTTATCAGCCCTGAGCCTCATATCTCACCTCAGTTCTACACATTTAATGCAGAGTCTCACTCTCTCATGATTCGCTGCCTCCGAGAGGGCCGTCTAGCTACTCCGGCTGAGATCCGCATCGCTACGTCGAGGTCCGTCCTCAAATCATGGCGCTCCGTTTGGAAAGATCGAAACGAGGAAACGGCATACCTCACCGCCTGGAAACGGATCCAGGATAAGCTCACTTCGCGCCTCGATCCGGCCACTGGTAACGAATTTCTATGCTTCAAGAATAATTCTCAGCAATTCGTCTCTCACATTAACCAGTGGCAAGATATTGTCATGGGATTTCACGGCGATGGTGATTTGAAACACCTGGGGCTTAAAGAGACTATTGAGCGAATTAAGCAAGTTTGGACCGTGGGTGCGAAGTTCTATGGAATTCCGGAGAGTTTTATCAGGGTATGTGTAGGGGCTTGTGCTATTTGCAATGCTGACTCTGGTTCTGGTTCGAGGAACAAACGTCGTCGATTTGAGTATACAGAGTCTTTTGATGTGCCTGCCAAGGACGTTCCCGATAAGTTGCAGCAATTGGCTGCTAAGCACAAAGTTGTGCTCTGCATTAGGCAGAAGTATATTAGGTATAAGCCGTTTATGGCAGAGGTGAAGGATTATGCTTGTCATAGAGCTGGAGAGCCTGCCTCAAAGAAGTCTAGGATTTTAAAGAGGGAGCCTTATCAGTCGAAGAGATGCGGTTGTGGTTTTAGGATAAGAGCTATTGTGCCCATTGCTAACTACAATGAAAAGGACAAAACTTTTGTATATCAGGAAGAAGGAACAGCTGTTTTTAAGCTATACGCTGTCCATTCAGGACATGAGCCCGGGGCAATGGATGGAAATGCAAGAATCATGCATCGGGTCGTTGGTCATAAGGGTTTTTTGATGGATCAAGAGACAGTCTACGGAGTGAGGGAGGAGTTAGAAACCGAAGGGATTGGACTGCTTGGAAAGGATGATGGTGGCGATATGCATTTTGCTCTCTTGCATCAGGTACAGGAACTTAGGATTGAACTTGGCACTCTAGAAGGAAAGATTGGGAAGATTCCACAAGAGATGTTGGGTTCAGTGTCCAGAGAGTTGTTTGAGATGCTTAACAAGATAAGAAATATTGGTGATGAGAGTGTGAAGGGGACAACAGGCTTGCTTTCGGACAAGTCACACTCTGATGAAATACTTGTTGGAGATAACGATCTAGCACATTGGAGTGACCATCACCACGAGCATTTATATGGAGATGGGAAGGATTCAGAACTTATTGAAGAAGATGAGGACAGTTTTGGGAGGAGCCTAGATGATGTTGTGCCTTGGGAACAGATGAGGCCACCATCGGGTGGTAGAAGTCAAAAGGATCTCTTGTCTGAGACATGTAAGCCTGAGAAATGGTTAAAGTGCAATGACTTTGATTCAAAGAGCATTCTGAATTGCGAAGATTCTAAATTAACAAAAGCAATGACACACGATGGAGGTAGTATAGTAACAGATGTAGGTTTAGTTGGTATACAAGTCGATAGCTTTTATCAAGATAACCCCAAATGGTATGATTCTCCTTGTGGGTTGGATTCAAACACAGACGGTGAAGACAATGGATTCAGACACGGGGAGATTTTGTAGAAACACGGTAAGATTCTTCGTTATAACCAATTTCTAACTCTATCTCACAGATCTCGTTATGCACATCCATCCCTTATTCATAACTGGGAATCAGGTTGTATATCTATGTATTCTATAACGCGGCTTCAGGGATTGTTTTTCTTTTTTTGTTTGTTGTAGGAGTTTCCTTGTTGTGCATGATTATGTAAAGTGAAACCCTCATTGTTTCTCTGCATATATAACATTGTTAATCCTTTTAATTAAGATCTGAAAGTCTGAAACCCTTCAAGGTTTTTCACCTTTGTCTATTGTAAAGTGGATCATCTTCTGCAGATCATCTGAATGTATCTTTTGGTTTCTGAACTCTTTCATGAGATTGTGGGGGATACTTTTGGAAACTTTTCTTTGCTCGGTCGATTAGGCATATATGTAAAGATGTTTATAAAGGTCAAAACTTTAGCAGTGTGATAAAAGTCAAAACTCTATGGTTTTATGCCGTTTGGAGATAAGTACACCAGACCGGGAACAGGCTACGAATTTCTCGGCGGTCAACTGCTAAGAAACGCCTTTATCTAAAATGTTGAAATTGGTGTTTAAGTTTCCCTCAAATTACAATGTGGCCCATCAGTTCCTGTGTCAACTGAAGGGTAATTACGTCATGTAATTGCGAATTTTGCATTTCCATGGCAGAAAAATCAAACTACGACGCGATCTGAAGTTTCGTCTCATCTACATCTTTTCTCTGTACCCTGCAAGTTTTTATGGCAGCGGCTTGAGTCAGACTCGCTGACTCATTTCGGATCAGACGTGGAGCTCCGAGTCAATTCGGTGAAGAGGCTGTTCGTCTCTGTTGTTGTACTTCTTTTGTGGTTCCAGATCTGTATAACGGTGAGTCTCTAAGCTCGCCGTGAAAATTGGGAATGGCTTCATCGGAAGCTGATTCCCGATTGAGTAGAGTCGTAACACCAGCTTTAGAGAAAATCGTCAAGAACTCGTCGTGGCGGAAGCACTCGAAGCTCGCTAATGAATGCAAAGCTGTTGCCGAGTGGCTAAATTCCCCGCAGAAATCACCACCTCCGTCGTCTTCTACCGCTGAATCCGAGCATGATTCTTCTGTTCCCGGTCCACTTAACGATGGTGGTTCGGTCGAGTACTCACTCGCCGATTGTGAATACATCTTTAGCCCTCTGATCAATGCCTGTGGCACTGGCCTCGCGAAGATCGCCGAACCTGCTGTCGACTGCATTCAGAAACTTATCGCACATGGCTACATTCGTGGTGAATCCGACCCCTCCGGTGGAGCCGAGTCCATCCTCCTTTATAAATTGATCGAATCCGTTTGTAAATGCCATGATTTGGGAGACGAGTCCATTGAATTACCTGTTCTAAAAACTCTATTATCTGCCATAAACTCCATCTCACTGAGGATACATGGCGATTGCTTGCTCCTGATTGTACGTACTTGCTACGATATTTACTTGGGAAGCAAAAACGTGGTGAATCAGACGACTGCCAAGGCTTCATTGATCCAGATACTGGTGATTGTGTTCCGGAGGATGGAGGCGGATTCCTCAACGGCTTCAATCCAGCCGATCGTTGTGGCTGAGCTCATGGAGCCAGTCGAAAAATCAGATGCAGATGGGACAATGACGCAGTTTGTTCAGGGTTTCATCACTAAAATCATGCAAGATATCGAGGGCGTGTTGAACCCAACAATGCCAGCATCAGGAGGCCAAGATGGGGCATATGGGACTACCACAGTGGAGACTACGAATCCTACGGATCTGATGGACTCCACTGATAAGGACATGTTGGACGCTAAGTATTGGGAGATCAGTATGTATCAGTCAGCTATAGAGGGAAGGAAGGGAGAGCTAGCAGACGGAGACGCTGAGAGAGATGACGACTTAGATGTTCAGATAGAGAATAAGCTGCGGAGAGATGCCTTCTTGGTTTTCAGGGCGCTTTGTAAGCTCTCCATGAAGGCAACTTCAAAGGAGTCTTCGACAGATCCGCAATCGATGAGAGGGAAGATTCTGGCTCTTGAGCTTTTGAAGATCTTGTTGGAAAATGCCGGAGCTGTCTTTAGGACGAGCGAGAGGTTTGTCTCTGCTAAAATGTTGCATACCTCATTTGCTCTCATTAAAGAATACAAGGGCGAATCCAGCCTACGAAAAGAAGTCATATTTTTTAATCTACTGACGAGTTGCCATCTCTGCTGAACAGGTTTTTAGGTGCTATCAAACAGTATCTGTGTTTGTCGTTGCTGAAGAATAGCGCTTCCACTCTTATGATTGTCTTCCAGCTTTCTTGCTCTATTTTCATCAGTCTGGTTGCAAGATTCCGGGCTGGATTAAAGGCCGAAATTGGAGTTTTTTTCCCAATGATAGTTCTTAGGGTCGTGGAGAATGTAGCTCAACCTAATTTTCAACAGAAGATGATTGTTCTTCGGTTTCTGGACAAGCTTTGTTTGGATTCACAAATTCTGGTTGATATATTCTTGAACTACGATTGTGATGTTAATTCATCAAATATTTTTGAGAGGTATGCTATGTTCTTTGATGCTTCAGTGTTCTAAGTTTAAGTTCGAATGAAGTGGAAGTTCTTGGCGTAATTTATGTTTCCTCTGTATGATCCTATTTAGGATGGTCAACGGTCTCCTTAAAACGGCTCAAGGGGTTCCTCCTGGTACAACTACAACGTTGTTGCCACCTCAGGAGCCAGCAATAAAAGTTGAAGCCATGAAATGCTTAGTAGCCATTTTGAAATCAATGGGGGATTGGTTGAACAAACAGTTGCGCCTGCCAGTTTCTAATTCACTGGATAAATCTGAAGCACTTGAGATTGATCTGGGATCCGGAAGTCCCCGGTTGGCAAATGGGAATGCTGATGAGTCTGCTGACGGATCAGATACCCATTCTGAATCTTCAGGATGTACGTCTGATGCTTTAGCCATTGAGCAGCGTCGGGCATACAAACTCGAACTTCAGGTGAGTATGTAAAGATGTTTGGGTATTATGTGCAGTTTATTGAAATAAGGACCTTCTATAATTTTTCTGTGGTCATTAATTCTAATTTAAATGTTTGTCTCAGGAAGGTATTTCTCTTTTTAATCGCAAGCCAACGAAAGGCATTGAGTTTCTCATCAATGCGGATAAGGTGGGTGAGTCTCCTGAAGAAATAGCAGCCTTTCTTAAAGATGCGTCAGGGTTAAATAAAACTTTGATAGGTGATTATCTTGGAGAAAGAGAAGAGTTACCTCTCAAAGTGATGCATGCCTATGTGGATTCTTTTGATTTCCGAGGCATGGAATTTGATGAGGCAATAAGAACCTTTCTTGAAGGTTTTAGGCTGCCAGGAGAAGCACAAAAGATTGACCGAATCATGGAAAAGTTTGCTGAACGTTACTGCAAAAGTAATCCTAAAGTGTTCACTAGCGCAGATACAGCTTATGTTCTTGCATATTCTGTGATCATGCTCAATACTGATGCCCACAACCCCATGGTGAAGAACAAGGTTTGTTTCAATCGTTTTCTAGAATAACACAGTTATCGTGGAAGTTTAGGTAGAATTGTGTGATGTTCTTTGAGCATTGATTTTTTTTTCTTTTGGAACATATATATAGATGTCTCCCGATGACTTTATCAGAAACAATCGTGGTATAGACGATGGGAAAGATTTACCTGCGGACTACATGAGTTCGCTGTATGAAAGGATAACAAAAAATGAGATTAAGATGAAAGAAGGTGATTTACCTTTGCAACAGAAACAGAACACAAACACAAACAGAATGCTTGGTTTGGATAGTATATTAAATATAGTGATCCGTAAGAATGGGGGAGATTCATATGTGGAAACAAGTGATGATCTGATGAAGCATATGCAAGAGCAATTTAAGGAAAAAGCTCGCAAATCAGAGTAAGAATACTCACTCTTCTTTGTATTTAATGTTGTTAACCACCTTTTTTATCATGACAACCGATTTCTCTGTAACACATAGTATTCATTTCAACTCAGAACTACTTTCCTGAACTATTCCATCTTATAGGCACCTTTGTGCTGATGCAGTATTTGAATTGACTTGAGTTTGCAGATCAACATACTATGCAGCAACAGATGTGGTTATCCTCAGATTTATGATTGAGGCTTGTTGGGCTCCTATGCTTGCTGCATTCAGTGTGCCACTAGACCAAAGTGATGATTTGATAGTGATCAACTTATGTCTTGAAGGCTTCCACCATGCAATTCATGCCACTTCTTTGATGTCAATGAAGACCCATAGAGATGTTTTTGTGACTTCACTTGCGAAGTTCACTTCACTTCACTCCCCAGCTGAGATCAAGCAGAAAAATATTGAAGCCATTAAGGTTGGTACTCTACTTCTTAAAGCTTTGTGTGAGTGTTCTTTATAATATTCCCCCATTCTACCTTGTTCTCAAGTCTATTCCTTGCCTCACTTTTAATATTTTCTTCCTTATCTCACTGTCGGTTTATCACCTGTAAAATTATTGTGGATACAAAATTAATATTGGCTGGTTCACAGGCGATTCTTAGACTTGCTGATGAAGAGGGAAACTATTTGCAAGATGCGTGGGAGCATATACTAACTTGTGTTTCCCGTTTTGAGCAACTACATCTTTTGGGAGAAGGTGCTCCTCCAGATGCCACTTTTTTTGCTTCCAAACAAAAGGAGTCGGAGAAATCAAAACAATCCAAGCAATATGTACTGCCTGTTCTGAAAAGAAAGGGTCCTGGGAAAAGTCAATATGCAACTGCAGGTGTCTTGCGGGGTTCATATGACAGCATGAGTCTTGGCGGAAAAGGTTCAAGGAATGTGAGACAAGAACAGATGAGCAGTATAGTCTCAAATTTGAACTTGCTGGAGCAAGGTGGTGAAATGAATCAAATATTTGCACAGAGTCAGAAACTGAACAGTGAAGCTATAATAGACTTTGTTAAAGCTCTCTGCAAAGTTTCCATGGATGAGTTGCGGTCTCCTTCTAATCCACGTGTTTTTAGCCTCACGAAGATTGTTGAGATAGCGTAAGACTTGTCTAGTTTACTTCCTCTCTTTTCTCTCATATACTACATACAAGAGGTGTATTCTGTTCTTGGCAACTTACAGTATATAGTCTGACTTTTTCTGTTCGTAATTGGTGACAGGCATTATAACATGAATCGCATAAGGCTTGTTTGGTCAAGCATCTGGCAAGTGTTATCGGGTTTCTTTGTGACCATTGGATGCTCAGAGAATCTTTCTATTGCAATTTTTGCAATGGATTCTCTACGCCAGTTGTCAATGAAATTCTTGGAACGGGAGGAGTTGGCAAACTACAACTTTCAGAATGAATTTATGACACCTTTTGTCATTGTTATGCGTAGAAGTGATGATGTTGAGATCAGAGAACTGATCATTCGATGTGTTTCCCAGATGGTATTGTCTCGTGTGAATAATGTTAAGTCAGGATGGAAAAGCATGTTCATGGTAGGCATTTATTGCTACTTCTCTGATTACCACATCTATTCGAGAAATTTTGCTTACTCCTCTGTCCTCACAATGTGTTTTCTTTCTTTGCAGGTTTTTACCACAGCGGCATATGATGACCACAAAAATATTGTGTTTTTGTCCTTTGAGATCATCGAGAAGATTATCAGAGAATATTTCCCATACATCACTGAGACAGAAACCACCACTTTTACAGATTGTGTTAATTGCCTAGTTGCATTCACCAATAATAGATTCAGCAAAGATATCAGTCTCAGATCCATAGCTTTCCTCCGGTACTGTGCAACAAAACTTGCCGAAGGAGGTCTTCAATCGCCATTAACAAACAAAAACAAGGAACTTTCTGGAAAGATTTCTCAGTCATCTCTCCACGCTGAAAAAAGCGGGAAACAAGAGAATGGAGAGATTGTAAACAACAATAATCATCTCTACTTTTGGTTTCCCTTACTATCAGGTATAGCATTAAATTAAGTGTCTACATTAGGCACTACCCCTTTAAGCATGTATTATCTGACTTGAAGATTCTATTCATGTGTTTCACCTTCATATGTTGTGTAATGTGCAGGCTTATCAGAGCTTAGTTTCGATCCCAGACCAGAAATCAGGAAAAGCGCACTACAGATTATGTTTGATACGTTACGCAACCACGGCCATTTATTTTCCCTACCGCTGTGGGAAAAGATATTTGAGTCTGTATTATTTCCTATATTTGATTACGTACGGCATTCGATTGATCCTTCTGGTGAAGACGATTCTGCGGAGCATGGAAGTTATGGTGGTGATGTGGATGAGCTCGATCATGATGCATGGCTGTATGAGACTTGTACATTGGCACTACAGCTTGTTGTTGATCTCTTTGTCAAATTTTACACGACAGTCAATCCACTTCTAAAGAACATACTAACGCTTCTTGTGAGTTTCATAAAGAGACCTCACCAAAGCCTTGCAGGGATTGGTATTGCTGCGTTTGTTCGTCTGATGAGTGATGCCGATGGCTTGTTCTCTGAAGAAAAGTGGTTAGAGGTGGTGTCATCTCTAAAAGAAGCGGCAAAAACAACTTGCCCAGATTTTTCGTATTTCCTAAGCGAAGAATATACAGAGGTAAGCCAGAGAAATACCCTCAACGTTCAGAACAATAATGCCGAGTCTGCTGTTCCAATGGTTGCCGATGGTAGTGAAGAGACTCAGAGAACAGCAGCCCGTCTTTATACTGCTATCTCTGATGCTAAGTGCCGAGCCGCTGTTCAGCTTTTGTTGATTCAGGTTAGTTCCTCTGAAGCCTTTACAAATGCAAATAAAAGAAGAAACTCCTTCCTGTTTAATATTTGCAAAAGAATTTTTGTGCACTTTTTGTTGTTGTTGATGTTGTTGTAATGTTTCTTTTCAGGCTGTGATGGAGATCTACAACATGTACAAACCTCGGCTTTCAGCGAATAACACAATAGTTCTCTTCGATGCATTGCACGGTGTCGCTTTACATGCTCACGGAATAAACAGTAACACAAGACTCCGTTCAAGACTACAAGAACTAGGACCCATGACACAGATGCAAGATCCTCCACTACTACGTCTCGAAAACGAGTCTTACCAGATCTGCCTCACATTCTTACAGAATCTTGTTACAGACAAAAACAACAAAGCAGAAGAAGAAATAGACTCACTTCTAATCAACATCTGTCAAGAAATTCTCAACTTCTACATCGAGACTTCTTCTACTGCTAAAAAACAACAATCAGAATCATCAAGAGCCAACGAATACCGATGGAGAATACCTCTTGGATCAGGAAAACGAAGAGAACTAGCAGCAAGAGCTCCGCTTATAGTTGCAACACTTCAAGCAATATGTACATTGGAGGAAGTATCATTTGAGAAGAACCTGAAATCTCTACTTCCACTTCTGGCTAACTTGATAAGCTGCGAACATGGCTCTCACGATGTTCAGATTGCTCTTTCCGACATGCTTGGCTTATCAGTTGGCCCGGTTTTACTACAATGGTCCTGATTTTTGCTCTTTATTTTTTTTAGCTTCCATCTTTCACTTTGCCTTGTGATGTTAATGCTTGCCGTCAGATAGTGCTCTCTTTAATTCATCGGTTCAATAATTTTTCTCTTGGTACAAATAATCGGTATAAGTAACACTCAGTTTAATGGACTTGATACGGCATAAGTTCTCATACTCCCAATACCCCTAGGCCCCTTAAAGCCCAATTTAGTCTAGAGTAGAAAGCCCAAATTTAGCCTCTTTCGTTCATGACCATCTCTTCTTTCATCTAAGACCAACTCTAAAGGGATGGATTATTATATTAAGTTTCTTACTCAAAAACAATTGTGTTTATTATTTAAGAGGTTAAAGGGAACTCACTCTTATTTATTTAGAGAAAAGTTAAAAAAGAAAAAAAATTTAAATTAAAATCTAAATTGTATAAAAGTATAAATATTTTATTAGGATAAACTCCAAATTAGTATGTTGGAGATGCTCTAAAGCACTAAGTTCTCCTCTCCCGCTATTTTTTTCTCCTTAAAAATCTATTGCTTCTGCCGGAATCTGACGTTAGCATGCCCCTCCACCACTTCCGGAGCTCAATCGGTCTCGGCTTTATCTCGACATCAATTATCGACAGTGTTTCTATTATTATCTTCACCGCCTCCATCTGTTTTTATCATCTATCTCCTTGCTCTAATTCGATACCACTAGGGTTCCGACTGAATATACGGTTTAAAGATGGTATCTTTGAAAAGTTACGACTTGATCTCTACTGAATCTGTCCTCCATTTCCCTCGTACTCTATACAAAAGGTCTCTCTCTTTTTTTATCTATGCCCATATATATATATATATATATCTCGCTTATGGTATTGAATTTGTTCCAAATTGTTTCCTCTGTTCCAGCTAAATCTTCAGGTAGTTCTCTAGTGCATTTTAACATTGTGATGGGTTTGACTCCATTGGGCCTTAATGGACCACTCTTTGTTCCCTAGCCTACTAAGGTTTTCCTCAAAGAAGAAAGAGGATAATGATTCAACTAGTCTAATGATAGAGTTGGTGAAACAGAACAATGATGATGATATTGTTGGATGCTAAGGAGTAGTGTGCGCACACTCTCCTACATGGAGTAGAGTCAGCAACGAGCATCATGGCACTATGTTTCTGCTAGATCTTTAGGCTTTTTCTCTTGTTGTTAACTTTCACACATAAGGAACAGAGAGAGCTTCTTCTTTATCCTGAAACAATAACCTGTAAAACAAAAGCACCAAGTCTTAGAGCTTTGTGGAGTTGTAAGTTACAGATTATAGTGAATTTTGAGAGTGTGAGTACTCTCACATGGCGTACCGGTTTGAAGCCGGAAACTCGTTAAATCCTCTTTGCACTTTTATACTTTGCTGATCTTGTTAATCGATAACCTTCAACATGCAAGAAATATAAGAAAACCCAACAAGTGGTATCAGAACTTTCCAAGTTACGTGAAAGCTTGAAGCAAGAGAAGGCTAGAAGTTCTTATGTTCTTAGGGAAAGAGAAGATGAGCAACACAATATTGGAGGTAGACAGATTCGATGGAACTGGAGATTTTTCACTATGGAAAGTGAGAATGATGGCTCACTTCGGAGTTTTAGGGCTGAAAACAATCTTAACCGATGACAAGTTGTTAAAGGACTCACCTGCTACTGAAACCGAGTATGGAGTTGCTGTACAAGATTCTCAGGTTGAGATGGCAGAAGTCTCTGCATCAACTACAAAAATGGATCCAGTCAAGTTCGAAAAATCTGAAAGAGCTAAATATTTGATAGTTCTAAATGTGGGGAACCAAGTGCTGCAAAAAATCACAAACTGTGAAACTGGAGCTAGCATGTGGTCAACATTCAACCGTCTTTACATGGAGACATCTCTACCAAACAGAATCTACCTACAACTTAAGTTATATACCTTTAAAATGATTGACTCAAAAGGTATTGATTGATGATTTTCTTAAATTGGTTGCAGATCTTAATAACATTGGTGTGGAAGTGTCAGAAGAAGTTCAAGCTATACTCCTTCTAAGCTCTATGTCTGACACATATGACCAACTTAAGGAGCCACTTAGGTATGAAAGAAAAACTTTGGCCTTAAATGAAGTTGTAGGAATCGCTAAGTCCAAAGAAAGAGAGTTGCTGGAAAGAGGGAAACTCCCAAAATCCCAGAGTGAAGGGTTATACGTGGAGACTAGAGGCAGACTTGAAAAAAAGAGGTGAAAAAGAAAACAGTAAGCAGTGGAAATGACGATTAAAGAGTAAAGGCAGGTCAAAATCAAGTTCAAAGCAAAAAAAAAAAAACAAAGGATGTTTTAACTGTGGAAAATAAGGGCATTGGAAGCGTGAATGCCCAGAAAGGAACTCCAACAAATCCATGCCAAGCTTAGCAAACATAGTTGTTGAACAAAGCCAGCCTACTGTGCTAACTGTAAGTCAAGGAAACGTTAAGGACGAATGGGTAATGGACTCAGGCTGCAGTTTTCATATCACACCTGACAAAAAAGCTCTATTCGATTTCCAAGAGTTTGATGGTGGGAATGTTCTCATGGGAAATCTGATTGCAAATGAAGTTAATGGAATTGGGAAAATCAAGATCATCAATCATGACAAATTTGTGGTTATTTTGACTGAAGTTAGATATGTTCCTACTATGAGCAGAAATCTCATATCATATGGTTAACTAGAGAAGAGTGGATGCACATATGAAGGAAGAGATTTCATGGTACATTTCTTCAAGGATGGAAAGAATGTAATCTCAGGAAAGTACCTTGATGGACTATATTATCTACAAGGATCAGTGGTCAAGGGAGAAATTGCAGTAGCTGAAAACTCAACTAACAAGACTCAGATTTGGCATTCGAGACTTGGACATATGAGCCTTAAAATTCTGAAGGTTCTAGCCAAAAAAGGATATTTACCCAACATGGAGGTTGACAAGCTTGAGTTCTATGAGAGTTGTGCATTAGGAAAGTCTCACAAACAAAGCTACAAAGTGGGTCAGCATAGTAGCAAGGATTTACTCGAATATATTCACTTTGACTTGTGGGGATCTCCCTACACACCTGAAAGTCTTAGAGGATGCAAGTATTTTATCAGTTTTATCGATGATTTTTCAAGAAAGGTTTGGGTATTCTTCTTGAAGACTAAAGATGAAGCATTTCAAAAGTTTAAAGATTGGAAGCTAGCTGTTGAAAATCAAACTGATAAAAGGATTAAGTGTCTTAGAACTGATAATTGATTAGAGTTTTGTAACTCTCAGTTTGACAAGCTCTGCAGAGAATCAAGGATTAAAAGACACAAGACATGCCCCTATACACCACAACATAATGGTGTTTCAGAAAGATTGAATAGATCAATAATGGACAAGGTGAGAATCATGTTGGCTGAGACATGACTTGGATAAAATTATGGGCCGAGGCTACATCAATAGCAGTCTATTTGATAAACAGATCTCACAGTTCATCTAACGGGTTTAAACTACCTGAAGAAGTTTGGAGTGGACAAAGACAGATTTCAGTCATGTAAGGCGATTTGGATGTTCAGATTTTGTACATGTTACACAAGAAAAGACAAGTCCAAGAGCAATCCAAGGAGTGCTCATGGGATATCCGTTTGGAACTAAAGGCTATAGGGTGTGGATACCAGAAGATGTGTAACAAGCAGAAATGTGATGTTTAATAAAGATGAAATCTACAAGGATACTTTGACTAAGGATAGTGAGAGTACAGATCAACAAAATACTGATGTGACAAAGCTGAAAATGAAAGCTAGAAAAAGGGTGTCTTTCAGCAATGATCTGATCTGTGGACCATCACAACATTATTCTAAGGTTGGAGAATCATCACAACAAGTTAGAGAGAGTTCAACATCTGATGGTTTCGAAAGGTCTGATAGTAATGAAAACACAAAAGAGGCTAGTGATACTGAAGAAGAATGTGAATAGAATAATGATCAATACTTAAATGACTATCTGCTAGCTAGAGACAAAAGAAGAAGAAGTAACATTAGACCACCATCTAGATTTGAAGATGGGGATTTTGTAGCTTACGCTTTAGCTACAACTAAAGAGCTTGAAATTGAAGAGCCAAAATCCTATGAGGAAGCAATGAGGAGTGACAAAAGGAAATGCTGGGAAAGTGTTGTGAACGAAGAAATGGACTCTCATAAAAGAAGCAACACATGGGATGTTATTCAGAAACCGGAAAAGGCAAGAGTAATAGGATGTAAGTAGGTTTTCAAGCTGAAGCCAGGAATGCCGGGAATTGAAAAGCAGAGATTTAAGGCTCGGTTAGTGGCTAAAGGTTTTTCACAACGAGAGGGCATATACTTCAATGAGGTATTCTCTCCGGTTGTGAAACATGTTTCAATCAAATTGATGTTATCTTTGGTAGTGAATATGGATTATGAATTGGAACAAATGGACGTTAAAACTGCTTTCCTACATGGAATTTTAGAAGAAAGGATTCTAACTGCTCAACCCGAGGGATTCATAAAAAGGGGAGATGAAGGGAAAGTCTGTTTGCTCAAGAAGTCATAGTATGGACTAAAACAGTCACCAAGGTGTTGAAATCAAATGTTCAATCAGTTCATGCAGAGGCAAAAGTTTGAGAGATGCACAAGAGATCCATGCGTCTACATGAAGAGCACTCAAAATAATAAGGCTATATACCTACTTCTCTACATGGATGATAACCTAATGCCTTTAGGATGTATGGTTACTATTCAAGAACTCAAAGATAAGCTGAGTGGTGAATTCGAAATGAAAGATTCAGGAAAGGCTTCTAGGATTCTTGGTATGGATATCACACGTGACAGAGAAAAAGGAGAGTTGGTTCTGTCTCAAGAAAAGTATTTGGAAAAGGTTCCGGAAACATTTGGAATGTTTGATGCAAGGCTTGTGACAACACCAACTTCATCACAGTTCAAACTGAGAAGCCTAAGAGAGGATCAAATGGAGCTAGAAGCTAAGTACATGGATAAAAATTCCTTATGCTAGTGTGGTGGGGAGCCTAATGTATGTTATGGTTGTTTCAAGACCAGATTTGGGATTTGCAGTTAGTTTCATCAGTCGGTTTATGTCAAATCCTGGGAAAGATCATTGGTCAGCTGCCAAATGGGTTTTGAGGTATGTTAAAGGAGCTCATACACAAAGTTTAACATTCAAGAAAGCTGTAAAATTCAATATTGAAGGGTTTACAGATTCAGATTATGCCACTAATTTTGATAGAAGAAGATCAGTCAGTGGTTTTGTGTTTAAAGTTGGAGGGAACACAATCTCGAGGAAATCATCTCTACAGTCTGTTGTGGCTCTTTCAACAACCGAAGCTGAGTACATGGCACTACCTAAGGCAGTGAAAGAATCCATTTGGCTTAAAGGTTTATGTTCTGAGCTGGGGTTTAATCAAGACAATGTTGAAGTTTATTGTGATTCTCAGAGTGCATTAGCTTTAGCAAAGAAGGCAGTGCATCATGAAAGAAGTAAACACATTGAAACTAAGTTTCATTTCATCAGAGATGTTGTAAATAAAGGAGACTTTGTTCTACACAAGATACACACTACGGTTAATCCAACAGATTTTCTCAAAAAAAGCGTACTTGGTCCGAAGTTCCAGCTCTGCTGTGAGCTTCTGAATATTTGCTAAGGAGAAGATGCAGCTTCAGGTAACTCCAGGGACCTCGCAAAAAAAAAAAGGTCAGGTCATTATTGATTATGCGAGAATTTACTCAAACAGATAAATGAGAAAATGAGTTACTTGTAGACACTTGAAACCAGAAGTGTGACGTTTCGTTCTAGGTAGAGTAGCTGACATAAGATTATCACACAAATGATTCAAAGGGGAATCCAGATTGAAAAGAATGGAAGAAGTCTTTTTGGGTGTTTTAAAGAGGAATCGCGGGAAATTTTGAATTAATGGAAGAGGAGAAGAGTTAAAGGAAGCTAACTCTTACCTGAAGGCCATCAAGGAACCATTTTTGAAAACCAGAGAAGAGGATTTTGAAAATATGGCTGATTGAAATTGAACGTCAACAAAGATTAGACTCAGATTTGTGCCGAAATCAGATGATCCTATTTTTAAAATTGTCGCAATAAGTGATAAGTAGAGACTAGATGTACCTAATTTTTCGCCGAAGAGACGAGAGGCAAAGGATAACTGAAAAGAATTTGCCTTCATACGCGCTGCGATTCGCGTTGTCTTCTTCACGAAGAGGAAAAAGTTTCAGAAAAGAAAAAAAAACATCAAGCTGGGCAAAGTTTGGTTAAGGCCACGAGCATGGATCAAAAGGTGAATTTTGTGATGGGGTTGACTCCATTGGGCCTTAATGGACCACTCTTTGTTCCCTTTAGCCCACTAAGGTTTTCTACAAAGAAGAAAGAGGATAATGATTCAGCTAGTCTAATGATGGAGTTGGTGAAACAGAACAATGATGATGCTATTGCTGGATGCTAAGGAATAGTGTGCGCACACTCTCCTACATGGAGTAGAGTCAGCAACGAGCATCATGGCACTATGTCTCTGCTAGATCTTTAGGCTTTTTCTCTTGCTGTTAACTTTCACATATAAGGAACAAAGAGAGATAGCTTCTTCTTTATCCTGAAACAATAACCTATAAAACAAAAGCACCAAGTCTTAGAATTTGTGGAGTTGTAAGTTACAGATTCTAGTGAGCTTTGAGAGTGTGAGTACTCTCACGAGATGTACCGGTTTGAGTCCGGGAACTCGTTAAATCCTCTTTGACTTTTATACTTTGATGATCTTGTTAATCGATAACCTCCAACCTGCCAGAAATATAAGAAAATCCAATAAACATATATCTATCACTTAATGATATCCATTTAAAGTGAAAAAGATAATTATAACGTAAGTAGTGCACTAAATATACAGAATTGCTTTGGACAAAAGCACTCAGTTCTATTTCTGGAAAGAATTAGATCTGTAGTTATAGACTCGATTAATGCTTTAGATGTTTTGAAAATTTGTTGTTTCTGATACATTGTCATATGATTTCTGAGTTACTGAGCAAGGTGAGTGAATTACTACATCACTTACTCGCACCTTGTCTTGCCTGAACTTTTTTAATTTTCGTGCATTATTTGTCAATCAAACAGAAGGAATACGAAATGGGTGTCCCCAAAAGCAGCTGTTATACCTAACTTTCATCTGCCAATGTGCAGTCTTGAGGATAAGAACATGTTACTTGCTTTTACGCATCATCTTTTTCTTTTGATGTTTGCTATTTTGTTCATGCTTCAACTTTCTTTTGTATTTTGGCTGCATGACATACACAGAAGACATAAGGTCCCTTAGATTGGTCACAGCCTTTAAGACATTGTATCTACCTGATGGAAGGTTTAATTTTGAATCATTTGATGACTTAGTTAACACGCATATAGAAAATGGTGTTGGAAGTGTGATAGTTGGTGGTACAACTGGTGAAGGCCAACTGATGAGCTGGGATGAACACATAATGCTTATAGACCATATTGTATACTTTTTTGGCGGAAGAATCAAAGTCATTGGAAACACTAGAAGCAACTCGACTAGGGAAGCTATACATGCCACTGAGCAAGGCTTCGCTGTGGGAATGCATGCGGCATTGCATATAAATCCTTACTATGGAAAAACATCAATTGAAGGATTGACCGCACATTTTCCAACCGTTCTTTATATGGGACCGACAATTATATGTAATGTGCCAGGTCGCACAAATCAAGATATACCTTCACATGCTATATTTAAACTCTCTTGGAACCCTAATATGGTTGGGGTTAAGGAATGTCTTGGCAATAACTGAGTTGAAGAGTATACTGAGAATGGAATTGTGGTGTGGAGTGGGAAGGATGATCAGTGTCATGATTCTAGATGGGATCATGGTGCAACTGGAGTTAAATCTGTTATTAGTAATTTAGTTCCGGGTATGATGAGGAAGTTAATGTTTGAAGGTAGGAATGTAGAGTTGAACTCAAAACATTATGCCTTTAATGGATTGGCTGTTCCAAGAACCGAATCCAATTGGTGTTAACACCGCTTTCTACCATAGTTCTTCGCGGATAATCCCAATTTTGGTTTAATAGTACATCCTAATAGGGTATGTCCATACTTGTTCAATTTATCTCTGTGGCCCAGTTAGAGTTGCAAGGCCAGTTTTTTGCATACCTTATGTGCCATTGTCGATGTCCAAAAGGATTGAGTTTGTTAGATTGGTGAAAGAAATCCGTAGAGAGCATTTTGTAGGACAGAGAAATGTTCAGGGGCTTGATAATGATGACTTCATCTTAATTGGTTGATATTAGACTCAATGATTGGTGCTGTTTAACTTCTCTTTCTTGCTTGTATAGCTGATGAAAAACTCATAGCTGGAAAGTAGAGTTCTACATGATATGATATATGGTATGTTGCTTTTGGTAATAAATATGTGTTGAATCAAGCTTAAAGAACAAGTTAACTTGAAGAAGAAGCAATTGAAGAGATAATGACAAGTTAGTTATATTTAGGAGTTATCTAGTTATAAGTGAATATTCTATTCGAGATAGGATCTTTTCTAAGTCTATAAATTAGATGTCAAAGTGTGACATATGTTTTTGTGAGAAACTATTGTGTTTGAGAGATTAAGTTTTGAGCAATTTTCTTAAGCTAATAAAGAGTGAATCTTTAAGAAATTATTTGCATACTTGTTTAATTCAATAAATTGGTATCAGAACATTATTGAATTAAACATAACTTGGAATTGATAGTCTTGTCACCACAACAAGGTCTGTATTCTAAACGAAGTGCGTCGGAACGGGAAAAAAGGGGATCGAAAGCTTTTGAAAAAGTTTCTTAATAGTCTACCTAGGAAGAAGTATATCCACATCATTGCAACCCTAGAACAAGTACTAGATCTCAACAAACAAACCTTGAGAACATAGTTGGGAGATTGAAAGCTTATAAAGAACAGATTAGTGATGAGGAAGAACAACAAGAGGGCCAATGAAAGCTCTTGTACACCAATACAGATTCACGGTTCAATATAGACGAGGGAGACTCATACCGTGGAAGAGGAAGAGGACGTGGTGGACGTGGAAGAGGAAGAGGATGCGGTGGACGTGGAAGCAAGAAGGATTGGTCACAAGTTAAATTGTTATAGGTGCGACAAGAAAGGTCATTACGCCTCTCATTGTCCGGATAGACTCCTTAAGCTTCTAGAAACATATGAGAATGAACAAGATGAATCCAAAGAAACCGAAGAACTAGTGATGCATGAGGTGATTTTTCTTAATGAGAAGAACGTCAAAACATTAAGTATTAGAATGTTGGAGACAACACATGGTATCTAGATAATGGTGCTAGTAATCATATGATGAGACAGATAGATTTCTTCTCTAAACTAGATGAGAAAGCCTTAGGAAATGTTAGGTTTGGAGATGATTATAGAATAGATGATATACACGTTTTTAGCACGTCTTAGGAGCATCATTTAGGTATATTATACGTACATTTTGATACATTCTCATATAGTTAGATTCTAGATAGTATCATTCATACACATTCACATGCATCTTCATACATATTACATTTTGTGAGTTTTCAGGTACTGGATGCGAGCACCATCAAGTCTGTTTTGGACAAGGAAGAACCCCTGCTCGAGCCCCAGATCGAGCCCAGATCGAGTCCATGATCGAGCCCTGATCGAGCCCATGATCGAGCCATGATCGAGCCCAAGCTCGAGCCTGAGATCACGCCATGTTCAAGCCCAAGATCGAGCCCAAGTTCGAGCCCCGTTCGAGCTCACACGCATCATATAGAGTTCACACTACATTTTCCACTATTGGGCCAGACATTGGCTAAAATGCATTGCGTATTGGGCCGAGTCTATCTAGGGTTTTGCTATGAGTTTAGTATAAATATTCTTACATGTTGCAAAACCCGAACCCTAGTTTTTACAATTGATTTTTCTTGCAAACTTAGAGCTTTGTAATCAAATGCACCCTTCTAATTTTGGGTTTATTTTTGTGCAATTCAGTTTCACATTCATTGTTGATTTCATACATTGTTCGAGTTCTTTATTGATGCATTCAAACCTTGAATTCGTGTTTGTTGTTAAACTCATGAGTTCTGAGTAGTCACCTAGGGTTCCTGAGGATGAGTTAGGTCTGCGTGACGCTTAGGTTTTCTAAGGAGCTTAGGGTTAGATTTATGTAAGTCTTTTCTGATTTGGTGTTATCATCACTAGCTTCATTCTGATCAACTGAGGCTTGTTCTAAGACACTCTAGCACCGATGGGTGTTTGGTAGAGCGTCTGACTGAACCACTTCAGAGATTCACATGCTCAGCTCGAGGGATCGAATGTCTGAGGTGTAAGTCAGTGTTAAGCTAGTTGATCGTTCATTCCGACTAGATTATCAAACGCCTATGGCAATAGGGCCTGTTAGTAGTCTACTCGAGTTTGTTTACCACGAGAGTGGATTCATTATTTGCGTTCTCGTTGCCTAGAGACTAGCTCTATTGAGTGATATCAAGCGCCTAGTTAGCTTAAGAGTCACGTTGACCCATGAAACTCACTCCTCAAGAGTAACATCATTAGTCTACTGTTCGTTGCTCTGTTTGAATTATTTATAACTGCACTGCTTTGTTTATTTTCGTTTTAAAGGTTCGAATTAGGTTGTTAGATAAACCACACTTTGATTGGCTTGAATTAAAGTAGTTAACTGCATCCTGATTGATAATTACATTCCAAGTTGGATTGACACCTATTATACTACAACCGACATATACGTATAATAGGATTTAACAATAGAGTAAAAATATTGTTATCAATAGACATCAAAGGGAAATGGTCAATAATTTTCTTGGTAATAATGGAAAAGAAAAAGTATTGAAGAATGTCTATTATATTCCGGAATTAAAGAGTAACATCATTAGTCTTGGAAAAGCAACAGAGTGTGCATGTGAGATCAAGATAAACGGAGAATATTTGTCTTTGCTAGATAGACGTGGTGGTGTAGTGGTAATAGCTAAAACATCGAGAAATCGATTGTACAAGATTAGATTGGAGGTAACAACGTCAAGATGCTTACAATTGATTTCGGAGAATGAGTCTTCGATGTGGCATGCGAGGTTAGGTCACATTGGTGTGGATGCAATGAATATTATGGTTAAGAAAGATATAGCAAGAGGATTACCTAAGTTAACAATGGAAAAGGAAACATGTCCCTCATGTTTACTTGGAAAACAAGCAAGGCAATCCTTTCTTAAATCTACTTTGTTTTGTGGTACACAAAAGCTAGAACTCATACATGGTGATTTTTGTGGACCGATCACACCATCAACGGCTGCACGAAATTGGTATATTTTTGTGCTAATTGATGATTATTCTCGGTATATGTGGACAATTTTGTTAAGAGAAAAATGAGAGGCTTTTACGAAGTTTAAAAGCTTCAAAGAATTGGTAGAAAATGAAAGTGAGGTGACTCTAAAAATGTTTAAAACCGATAGGGGGGAGAGTTTATGTCCATCGAGTTCAAAACGTTTTGTGAAACACATGGGATTAGAAAGCACTTGACTACACCGTACTCACCTCAACAAATTAGAGTTGTTGAGAGAAGAAACAAAACTTTGATGGAGATGGTTAGAAGTATCTTGAAAACATGAACATGCCTACTTAACTATAGAGAGAAGCTGTTAGGCATGCCACTTATCTTCAAAATCGATTAACAACAAGAGCATTGAAAGACCAAACTCCGTATGAGGCCTTCAAAGGCAAGAAGCCAAGTCTAGATCATATCCGTGTATTCGGGTGTGTTGGTTATGCTAAGGTATAATCATCTCACCTAAAGAAGTTAGATGATAGAACCCGAAAACTAGTTCACTTAGGGATTGAACCAGGTTCTAAAGCATATCGTTTACTTGATCCAAAGACTCAAAAGATAGTGGTTAGTCGAGATGTCATTATTGTGGAAGATAGAAGTTGGAAGTGGAATACTCAAGATACCGAAAACTCTTGGTCAATAAGTTTCAGACAAGATAAACTTGATCACATAGGAGAAGAAGATACGATCAAGGATGAGAAAGAAACAGAAAATAAAGAAGTGATACAAGGAGATGATTATATAATCATGAAACAAGAAAGATAGTGCTAAAAGAATTCTTGAAGAGAGTTCAATGAAAAGATGTAACTCGGTTCACATTCCTAAGGACGCCGGAGTGAAGCTGTCTAAAGCACATGAAGAAGCAAACATTAATGAGAAAGAATATCGAAGAAATATTGGGTGTCTTCGTTATTTACTTCACACACGACCAAACTTGTCTTTTTGTGTTGGACTCTTAAGTGTGTATATGCAAGAACCAAAAGAATCTCATGGAGCAGCGTTGAAAAAAATTCTAAGGTACTTGCAAGGATATAGCTCATATGGTCTTAAGTTTTATCGTAATGACAAGACAACTCTAGTTGGTTTTAGCGACAATAGCCACAATGTTGATTTGGACTACGGTAAAGGAAGAACAGATCATATTTTCTACTACAATGGATGTCCAATCACTTAGTGCTCACAAAAGCAAGACACAGTTGTTCTTTCTTCGTGTGAAGCGGACTTTATGACAACCACCGAGGCAGCAAAACAAGCAATATGGCTCCAAGAACTCTTAAGTGAAATCATGGGAGTGGAGAGTAAGAAGATAAATATATATGTTGATCATAAATCGGAAATTGCTCTCACGAAAAAACCCGGTGTTTCATGGAAGAAGTAAGCAAATACATAAAAGGTATCACTTCATTAGAGAATGTGTAGAAAGTGAACAAATCAATGTTGAGCACATTCCCGGAAACGAGCAAAAACCGACATACTAACAAAAGCACTCGGAAGGATCAAGTTCAAGAAGATGAGGGACTTAATCGGAGTACAAGATGTTTCACATGGAGATTTCAAACTGGAAGGGGAGATTGTTGAAGCAAGATTGAAGAACAAGTTAACTTGAAGAAGAAACAATTGAAAAAATAAAGACAAGTTAGTTATATTTAGGAGTTATCTAATTATATGTGAATATCCTATTAGAGATAGGATCTTGTTTAAGTTTATAAATAAGATGTCAAAATGTGACATAAACTATTGTGAGAGAACAATTTTCTTAAACAAATAAAAAGTGAGTTTTTAAGAAATTCTTTGCACAGTTGTTTAATTCAATAATCTGATGGGTTTTGCTTACTCTATCTATCCCTCTTGTTACATGATTGTTGTTTTGTCTTCGCGTGTTTGGCTTTTCGTGATTCACAATTTAAATAGAAAAACAGCCATAAATCACTAGTTTGACTTTTATTTGGCACCAAGACAATGTGGGAGAAGAAACCAAGACAAAGCATAATTAAGAAATAAGATTCATGAAAATCAGTTAAGGGAGGAGGTGGAAACAAGGGAGGGTTTTGGATGAAGCAGAGCGAACAGAGCATTGTTTTCTTGGAGGAGAAGAAAAGCTTTCTTTTTTAAAGCTTCATTTTCTCGTATGATACTTTGATTCTCTACTAAAAGTTTCAAGTTTCTTATCTGCATCTCGTTCTCTTCTTCTCTCAGTAATCTTCTCCTCCTGCCTCAAAGAAACAACAAAAAAGAGAGTAGAGCAGTTTATACTTCAGGACTCTAAAACAAAGTTAAAGTGTCTAAAGAAGTTTGATATATAAGTTAGATGAATAAACTGAACCTGGTGAGATTAAAGATACAAAGATGGGTTTGTATCTTAGAGTTATACTTTTTATGGTACGAGGCTGATCTCATCCTCGGTGTGTGTAAAGGTTGGGGTTTTGAAGATTTCAGACTCATCTTCTTAAAGTTGTATACTGCACAAGTACTGAGTAAACACAATGGCAAAGTAAGCTATATATATATGCCAAATGGAGCTGCTATGTGAGTAAGAAAGATGAAGAGAGAGAAGGATTTTGAAGGTAATGATGGCTAATAAAAACTCATAATTACAGAGGGACCAAGGATGCATGAGTTCAGGACGAAGATGATGAAGAAGAAGACCAAAAAAAACTCTCTCTCTCTCTCTCTCTCTCTCTCTCTCTCTCTCTCTCTCTCTCTCTCTCTCTCTCTCTCTCTCTCTCTCTCTCCCTTCTCTTTCAATTCTCTGTTTCTTGTTCTTGAATGAATTGTTAACATACTAATAGAGGAAACTTAGTCGAAACAGTTGAGATGTACAATACCAAAAAGACCATAACATATAACAAAGCATTGGTCCTCATACCAATTGATTACTTTTACAGTGATATACTACAGAGAAATTTGGACCGACCAAGTTGTGTCTCTTCAGAGCTCACCATTAAAAAGAACAGACTAAAAAGAAAGCTTTTTCATTCTTACTATCAAACCCATTGCAAAGGTCGAGGTAGTGGATTCACAATAGCACATTGGGAACTTTCGGTTTGTACCCGATTTCCTTCTTACTTGCGGTGTATTATAAAGGCAAAAAACTTGATTTCAAGGAGATTTATATGTCTAGTTCCCATATGAAATCTAATCATGTGATATGAATAGTGAAAGAATAAAAGTAATTGATGAGGCTAAGGACTAGGACCACTATAAACTCTTATTCATGTCTTGTGTTGATGATATATTATTTTAGAATGCAACCAAATAGAAAGGAATAAAGAAGAGTGAAGAATCTAATACTATAGTAGACTAAATTGCAAAGTAGATTAGGTAGTCAACATCTGGAATAATTATTATGCTTCAAAATGATCAAAGCTCCCTTGAATCGATACCAAAGCTCCCTTGAATCGATACCTATACTCTTTACTATTTCTAGCCATTCTTAGAGTAGGCACTGTCTACCACAAACAAAGAGATGAAGGTTTTTATCCTCCTCATACAATCTAATCCATAATAAAAGCACAGAAGAAGCTCATAAATGGAAAAATACTAACCATAGATTGTGACTTATTTTTAGTAGAGAGTCAACAGTGGATACCAGATATAGTTGTAGAGAAGTTGAACTCCTTGTACCTGATTCCAGGACATAGCATCTCTCTTAGGCATACTATCGAACAGTTTACACGCATTCATAGGTTTATCGCAATTCATGTACATTACATTCGACAAAAGCGTGTTGGGTTTCTTGAATCCAGTAGTCTTGAAGTGATGATAAATCCATTCCTCACTTCTCGGCAGCCACAATTCTGAAAGAGTTTGCGCCGGCGAGATTCGCCGGCACGAAATCATACCGTCGGCTAAATCCGACCCGGTTTGGATCACCAGCTTTTTCAGTATTGGGCTTAGTTTTTCAGCCCACAGTCTTATTATTCTAACTAAACCCAGCCCAAGAGTGTTTTCATTATAAGGCTTACGTCTAATAAGAGCATCTCCATTTGGGGTCTCTTAGGAGTCTCTTACCCAATATTTTAATAAAATTTAATTCAAAACATGGTCCAAACCTTAAGAACCGGTTCTTAAACTAGGCTTTTTAGAAATTTTTAAGAACCCCTACGTGTCACTATTTGAGTGGACGAGGGGTGTTGACCAAAAAAAAAAGAGAAGGGTCGTCGCCGCTATCTCTTCCTCTTCTCTCTTCCTCTTCTCCTCCTCTTCTTCATCATCAGAACCATCGCCTTTGATTTTGTCGCCAAATCACCGCGTCTTCATCTATGCCACCGCGTCTTCGTCTATGCCACTGTGTCTTCATCTTAATAACGACGACCAAGATTAGATCCTCAATCAATTCAATCTTCCAAGTACTCTGGATCATCCCTTTCTCCTTCCTCCAGCCACCGTGTCTTTGTCTTAAGGTCCCTTCTTTCACGCTTCATTTTAAAACACTTGAAGGTTGATTTAGCTGAAGAGATTTTAATTTTGCAATTAAAAGATAAGATTAAGAATAATAAATTGGATTAGCATCTAAATCTACATCGCAATCATCCAAAAGAAATTGACAGAAATAAAGCCAATAAACAAGTAAACATCGATCTTCAAATCAAATTCGAGAAAGATGGAAACAAAAATCAGAGAAAATCAAGGCAACGAAGATGCAAAGTTTTAAGACGAAGCGTGAAAGAGTTGATATAAATGATTAGTAGAGTTGCTATAAATGAAATTCCGTGTGTAGTAGATTTAGATTTCCAGCGTGATAGAGGTGAAGTGTGCTTGGTAGAGTTTGATTTCCAGCATAATAGAGTTGTTTTTTGTGCTCTAATCAACTCTACCACACGAACATAGTGCAGTATGGTAGAGTTAGTTTTGAAAACCTAGCCTACTTTCGTAGTAGAGCTTAAATTACGTCGAAGATTTAAGGCTCGATGAATTTCTAGAGATGGTTTATGCCGATTTTGGTTTGGATGCACATTGTCATGAGCTAAAGCTAAGCTACATGCCAAATGTTGTCATTCAGTCACTACCAGAAGATACTCCCCTTGTAATTGTAAGTAACGATAGACAATTGCAAGTGTTTGTTTCACAATTTCGTAAAGAAGCTATGCGTCTATGTGTCGAAACTACCACTAGATCTCATGTTTCATTGAATTACCCTGAAAAAGGTCAGTGTAGTTGGAGAAACGTTGACAAGAAATTCTAATGTAAGTCGGAGAATGATGCCTCGTATGTTCGGTGTAGTAGAGTTGATCTGGTGTTTAGTAGAGGTGGATCAAACAATGAGCGTATACCAGAAAATGTGAAACATGAAAGTGAACATGCTGAGGACGAGGATGTGGAATTCAGATTCGACTCTTGCGATGATATGGATGGCGCAAGCTCGGATGATGAAGATTATATCAGTGTTCGTAGAAAATCGAAGGAAGAAAAGAAGAAAAACCTGTCGGAGAAAGCAACGGGGTTGGATTTGAATGCTGAGTATTTGGACATAGAGATGTCAACACTCGCATTGGTTGTTGGGCAATGATACTCATCCAAAAAGAACTTATGACCAGGCTAAAAATACTTTCTGTCTTACAGAGGTTTGACATCGATGTTGTTGCTTCATCGAAGACAGTGTTGGATGTGAAATGTTGGGTGCCAAACTGTCAGTGGAAAGTGCGAGCTTCACCTCTCGACGACGGTGGATGTTTCTTCGTCCAGAAGTATATGGGAGAACATAGTTGTTCTGTTACGGAGAGATCAGGTCGTGCACGACAAGCGTCATCAAAAGTCTTAGGAAGGTTATACTTGGAATTCGTAGGTGGAATTGGGCCATCTGTTCTTCCTCAACACGTTGTTGAGCCCTTTAAGTTGGTGTTTTCTCCGACTCCGAGTCCACAAGGGTAGGTCGTTCCTAAGGAGGTGTCTGCGAAGAACAACTCAATATGTTAGATTCATATATGGTAGAGTTGGTAATAGTTGTAGAGTTCGTTTTACTGGTTTGGAAGAGATGTTTTGAACACAATAATTGTTTTGTAGAGTTAAACATAACTCGACCAAACCATATAACTGTTCGTTTTATGTTTATGTTCGTACAAAGATGTATGTAATGTTTGTTGTTTGTTGGTACATAATCAATCAGAGTAAGTCTCACTCAAAATAGAGCCCTACGTACCGAATTAAGTTCCTTATTATTAGGGGAGTCGGGAGTACGGGTTGTATCGCCTTCTATGTCATCTTCGCGACCTACATATTCAGGATGTAGGCTCCCTTCGCGATTCACATCTTCAGGAGTTCGATGTTGTGCACTTGTCTGACCTCCACCCTCCTCTGCCAAGCTATAAACTGGGGGTTGCGCTCTGGTCTCTTCTAGCCTAAGAATCCTCTCAATCATGGCTGTATTGTCTGAGGTGTTACGTTCCAGCCTATTCACGCGCTCAGTAAGCATTGCGGTCTCTGCCCTAGTATCAAGCCTACTCTCCTCAAGACGATATATACATTCAGCAAACACGTTCTAATCATGTCTCATCCCTTCAAAAGCTCTGGTCAGACCTCTAAGAGTGTCAAGCAACGCACTAGACTCCTCTGCCTTCCGCTTTTTTTTTTTAACGACTCTCACCACATCCTGCATGGTGGTGGAGTCATCCATCCTAATCTGAATTCTCTTATTCTCTTCTTTTTTGTGTTTTTCACATCTTTATTGTGTTTTTTCTCTACTTTATTGTGTTTTTCTCTACTTTATTGTGTTTTTTCTATTCTTTATTGTGTTTTTTCTCTTTCACTTTCTCCACCTGCACTTTTGAACTAGCACTACGCTTGCTCATCCTCTCCTCGACATAAGCATCCGCCTTCCTCTTATTACTTTTGTCCCAAGCGGATTCATCTAGCCTGGAGGCAAGTATGTCTCCAAGCATGGTGTCCACTTTGTGGTCTGCAATATCGTTTGGCCATAGAGGCATTATCTCCAGAGGCTGTATAGTCAGCTGCTTAAGACGTACCTGGTAGACGAGAAGATGCAATTTATTATTGAACTCTACCACACTACATATAACTCTACTAAACATAAATGAACTCTACTACACATGGATAACTCTACTACACGTAAATGAACTCTACTACACGTAAATGAACTAAACTACACGTAAATGAACTCTACTATACTTATAAAATTGAACTCTACTATACTTGAAATCAACTTCACATTACTTGAAATTGAACTTTACCATGTATGTATAGTGGAGTAAATGAACTCTACTACAAAATGAATTTACCTTTCCATTATTATTTGCTAGCTCCAACTTCACCAAGTCCTCGGGGTCAATGGTTTGTTTTTTGATGGGTCTCCATCGTAGAATGGGAACGTCACCTGCTCGTTGCTCCCCAAATATTTCTGCGACTATGGGGATGGACTCAAATGCCCATATCAGAAGTGCATGCACAAACCTGTGTACTGTGTAATTACTGCCCTTTTTGCATCCTGCCATTTTGATCAATTTTATCAGTTCTAGAAACGCCACTCTTCCCCATGATGCCTCTCGAACATCTCAAAATCTGCAACCTACTTCACAGCACAAAAAGGGAGCCTACTATTTGTGTGGCAACCAAAAAGTCTACATTCAAAACCACTAGCAAGCCCACCATCTTCCTATTCTCGAAAGACCACCTTCGACATCTCCCCAAGATTTCTTTCAACTTTACCCATTTTGGTCATTCACCAACCTCTAAGCCAATATCTTCCCAAAGTTCTCTGTGTACTTCATCTGCCACATTAGAAGCCTTCTCGAAGTTACCGCAATTAAGCTGCGTTATTTCAGCAAACTCGGCAGAGAAAACCTCGTAGGCCGAGACCCAAACAACACCCAAATCTCATACATCTTCTTAGTCACTAGTTGATTCATCATCAGGTACTGTATATGCATCCCTGTAAAGTTGTAGTCGGAATCTACTAGCTTCAGAAAAAACGCCTACGCAAGTTTTCTCCTTTATGTCTACGTATGCATCCTCACCAATACCCTTGATCATATTACTGATGTTTTTTAGATTGTAGAAATGGTTGATGCTTCGATTCTTCATCATCTGTACACCGTATGTGAGAAACTTTTTCGGGTATTTCTTGTCTGCCATATCTGAAGATGAAAGAAAACAAACGATAAGCATTATAAAACCCAACTCTACCACACTACAAGACAACTTTACATTCTTACAACCTAACTCTACTACACAACAACCCAACTCTACCACACTACAAGTTAACTCTACCACACGATAATCTAACTCTACCACAGTACAACCTAACTCTATTACACTACATACTAACTCTACCACATTATAATCTAACTCTACCACACGTCAGACTAACTCTACTACACTACAAGTTAACTCTACCACACGCTAATCTAACTCTACTATACGACAGCCTAACTCTACCACACGGAATCCAACTATACCGCACACTACAACCTAACTCTATTACACTACAAACCAACTCTACCTCTCTTAAATATAACTATATCACACGTCAGACTAACTCGACTGCACTACAAGCTAACTATACCCCCTACGACCTAACTCTTCCAAACGTCATGCTAACTGTACTACACGTATCATATCGCTTCTTCACCCTTACCCTCACAACTAATTACGAACTATATCACATTGGCTCAAACTGGGGAAGAAATCTACTAGACACAGAATAAGTTATTGAAGAACAAAAACTCAAATGTCGCAAAATTGAGAAATCGAAATCTCGCAAAATCGAGAAATCCAATGTCTACGTCAACCCTAAACCCAAATGCCCTTACGAAAAAGAAGAAAAAGCAGACGAGGAGCAGAGGATAAAGAAAAGAAGAAACTTACCGACAATGAAAACGACGAGTACGAAGAAAAAGATGAAGAAGAAGACAACGAGTATGAAATACAGCGAAGAACACGTTGAGTAAGACGAGAAAGGAACAAAATCAAGAGAAGTTAACGACGACGGTTTACACTATAGGTTTCTTTCTTTTTCGGGTTTGAAACTAACCTGAGAAGAAGAAAATAGAAGAAAACATCAGTTTTTTGTTTCAAGGGTGTAACCGTAATTACACCCTTCACACTTTTTTTTTGGACAAAAATTATTCTAATAATTACACTATACTTTTGATCTATTTGAACAATTCTTTCTTTAAATTAATGTAACGGCAAGATTGACCAATGCGAAGAAAAACGGAGCATTCACGTAAAATGCCGCGTTTTTTGCATTACTGTCTTCTGAACTTGTCGGCGAATCTGATGGAGCTCCGTTCGGTGAATAAGAATCCACTGGAGGTGCCGGTGGAGCAGTTTCGGTGGGAGAAGGTATTTCCACTGGAGGCGGTGACTTAGCCGGAGACGGTGTTGGTGAAGCCACTGGCTCTGGTGTCGGTGCCGGAGCCGGTGCCGGAGAGGGAGATTTTCCGAAAAGTTCAAACGGAAGAAGAACATTATCCACCGTGAAAATCACGACTGGTGTTTCGTCAACCACCGTGTCAGCGAGTCTCGATGAACCAACGCCGGTATGGAGAATAACGTCGTCGCCGTTAGTTGACGTCGTTAAATCGTATTTACCGGCGCCGTTAGTAGCTAATGTGGAGATTGCGTCGTTATTAGTCTTTAATGATCCTTTAGGTTTGTATTCAGTAAGGGCGTGATACTCTAGAAGCGAGACTACCTCAGCTTCAGTGAGCTTCGTTAGATCTGGTACATCTTTATTTTTAAAAGCTTCATCGGACGGTGCAAAAACTGTCAAGCCTTTTTCAACGATGGATTCGTAAATTTTAATGACACCACTTGATACGAGCAAATTCGCGAAGGTTCTACAACCGGATTTTTCGAGAAGTCTTGTAATGTTATTGATTCCGGTGACGGAAGGATCACGTGCGGTTAGGATTCCAGGAGCGATAATCGGAGCGTCGATTTCGAGAACTGAGATGTTGTAAGGAATTTGTTTAATGGATTTGACGTAAGTGGAAGCGAGCTTGGAACCTGAAGCGGCGGAGCCGAATCCGACTTTTCCTCCTTTAAGATCTGTGACATTAACGAATCCTAAGTTTCCGGGAGCTTTTCCGGTGGTTTGGAAAAGCGTGGTTGTGAGAGTTGTGCGATCAGAGAGCTGGTGGAGTTTTAATGGATCGTAGTAATCGAGGAAGACGTGCAGGCTAAGAACGTTTTTGATGACGGAGAGTGGATGTTTTCCGGCGAGGGAAGACATTGCGCCATTGTTGAGAACAAGGACGGTGATGGTGGTGCGGGTGTTGATTTCGTCGTCGAGCTTTGTTTGAGAAAGGTAGCTGTTGAAAGAGGAATATTCTGGAGAATCGGAGAGAATTTCAGTGATGTTATGGCCGGAAATGATGGAAACGACGGAGAGGAAAGATAAAGTTAAAGCGAGGCGAGAGAAAAATCGTAATGCGGCCATTGGAATTTGAATGGTTTTGAGTGAAAGTGAGAAGCCGAAGTTAATAAGAGTGAAGAAGAATTTTAAGTAAGAGGTTATATTGAACACGTGCCTTCATTTTTTACTTAAAAAGCCCGAAATCACGTAAATGGGCTTTTGGGCTTTTTCTGTAATTGGCAAACGTTATATCAGAATTATCACCTTTTGAAATCATCATTATGATTTGTTAATGATTTTTTTTCTTCATCAAGTTTTTCAATTTTCTTAGAATAATAAATTAGAGTCGATATCAATCTTAAGAAACTTGGTGAATGGTTGCTATCAATCTTTTTAATGGAAAGAAGTTCCTAATTTACAGAAATATCACTGATACGACAATAATTTAATGATAATGTTAAAACGAAATTCAGATTTTTTATTATATAGTATAAATTCTGCAATAACTTATTGATTTAATAATGGGCCTAAGTAAGGCTATAATTATTGATTTAAACCCATTCATTAGGCTTATAACACGTGTGTGCGTTTCACTCTTTAAATCAATAACGATATGAAATGGGTATAAGAATTGTGAATCCGAACCGAACCGACCCGAACCGACCTGACCTAAATAATATTCGGTTCTAAAATGAGTATTAAAATTTTATACTGGATATATCCATATGTGATCGAGTAATACGTGAAACTGACTCAAATGCCCAAGGCTAGAACTTTCACTTATATGATTTTGTATTGGGCATGTGCTAGGCCCAAACTGTATAAGTCGGTCGAAAACAACGACGATCACAAAAGCTCTGCCGCAAAATCTCAGATCGAATCTTTTGAGCTCAGATCATATTTTTTGAGAGAGACAAAAAGAGAAAGATGCAGAGGGAGTACATCTTAGAACTGTTAGCTGAAGTTGGCTTGCAAACCCTCTAATATCCCAATGGACCCTAGCATCTCATTAGTGGCTGATAATAATGAACCTTCTCTATCTATGTTGCTGTTTGTAGACGTCTGGTTGACAGATTAATGTATCTCACCATAATACGTCTTGACATAACCTATGCAGTAAATCGTTTATGCCAGTTTTCATCAAATCCAAAACAATCACATCTCCAAGCAGCCTACAAAGTCCTTCATTACTTGAAAAATTCTATCAGTCTTGGTCTATTCTATTAGATAGAGCATATTCCACTCAATATACTCTTCTTAGTCAACAATGTATAATGTACTCCTAGAGAATAAGAACATCGATAACAACTTCGATGTATATAATGCGTGACCGATTAATGAATGATAAGCAGTTTTGATTCAATCTAACATGGTATCAGAGCATATCTAAAACACTCGAAATTCTCTTCTTCTCCTTTTCTCTTTATGTCTTCTCGATCTTACGGCGACCAACGCCAATCCTGCTGCTCACGATCAGATTTATGGTGTCTCCAACATCAAATCACATATCCCGATCACGTTAGATTTTGCAGAAGCAAACTACGATGCCTGCGAGAGCTTTTCTACACGCACTGTTTATGCTTCGACGTATTAGGACACATAGAAGGAACATCTCTTCCCGCGAATGCAACCGATGCAGTTTGGAAAAAACGAGATGGTATCGTCAAGCTTTGGTTGTACAACACTCTGTCACCAAAGCTGTTCCAAGCCTCTTTCGTCTCGGGATCCACCTCCCGCAATCTCTGGTTGAAGATCGAGAATCAGTTTCGCAACAACAAGGACGCACGCGCTCTTCACCTCGACAATGAACTCCGCACCAAAGAAATATGAGATCTCACCGTGACTGACTACTGTCAACAGATGAAGAAGCTTGCCGGCTCACTGCACAACTTTGATGCACCGGTCCCAGAGAGAACGCTGGTGATGTATGTGTTAAATGGCTTGAACGCTAAATTTGACAACATCATTAACGTCATAAAACATCAAAAACCACTACTGAGCTTTGATGATACTTTGGCTATGCTGGAAAATGAGGAAAACAGGCTTCAACGCACAATAAATCCGTCTACAACTCTTTTAGATCATCCCTCATCATCAACGGTTCTCACCGCTGCCACACAACAGCAGCAACAAACGGACCAACAACAACAATCAAACTCCAACCGCGGCAAAGGACGAGGCTCAAGGGGCAGAGGACGCGGCCGTAACAACTTACATCCTAACCCAAACGTCACTTATCCACAATGGGGTCCTCCCATGTGGCCGTCACCATATCCGATGTGGCCACAGCAGTATGGCTACCAACATCCAGCGCCGCCCATGCACCACAACCCGACTGGAATCCTAGGACCGCGTCCGGCTCAACAACAAGTGCAACGCCAAGCTGAGCATACAACGGACTATGCTCAAGCTTTCAACAGGATGGCCCTACATGACCCGAGTGATCATCAATGGTACATGGACTCAGGTGCTACATCCCACATATCAAATGGGTCAGATATTTCAAATATTGGTTTTAGTCCTTGCATTGGAAATTCAGTCACAGTAGGTAACGGAACAAAAATTCCAGTAAATCAAATGGATCAATAATTCTTGCTTCTAATTCTCGCCAATTACAGCTCAAACACGTTCTGGTTGCACCTCATATAATCAAAAATTTGATTTCTGTTCGTTGCTTTACACGTGACAATAACTGATCTCTAGAATTTGACCCGTTTGGTTTTCCTATTAAGGATCTCCAAACCAAGAGGACACTTCTCCGCAGTGACAGTGAGGGAGAGCTGTATGCCGTAACTTCAACTTCAATAACACATCCAACGGCTGCAACTTTCATCACCGAAACTTCCTCCTTGTGGCACCAAAGGCTTGCTCATCCTAGTAACGCCACATTTCACCGACATTGTAAAGACAAGACATCACCGACATTGTCATCTTGGTAAACACAATAAATTGCCTTTTTATTCTTCAAGTTCTAAAGTCTCTTCTCCTTTTGAGATTGTTCATTCAGATTTATGGACATCTCCGATTCCAAACATTTCAGGAATCAAATATTATGTTTTGTTCTTGGACCAATTTTCTCACTTCCTATGGGTTTATCCTTTAAGATACAAAAGTGAGGTATTTGAGAAATTTGTTTAATTCCATACATATGTCAAAACTCATTTTCATAAATCTATTCAATTTTTACAGTGTGATAATGGAGGAGAGTATGACAATACACAATTCCATGAATACCTTGGATCACAAGGCATCAATTTTCGATTTTCTTGCCCACAAACTTCTCAACAAAATGGGCGCTCAGAACGCATGATTTGAACAATTAATAATGCCATTTGAACCTTGTTGTTCCAAGCACATCTCCCACCGCGTTTTTGGGTCAAAGCACTCCATACTTCGGTACACATTTTAAATATTCTTCCTTCCTCTTCAATTCAAAATCGCATTCCTTACTCTGTTTTATTCAAAAAATCGCCAAATTAATCACATCTCAAAGTATTTGGCTGCTTGTGTTATCCACATTCAAACATACAAAACAAGCTCACCCACGGTCAATTCCTAGCATCTTTCTCGGGTATACTCTCTATCACAAAGGTTATCGGTGTTATGATTTAAAAGAGAGAAAAATAATCATCTCCAGGCATGTCATCTACGACGAGGCCATCTTCCCATATCCAAACAATATTCCAAATTCAAATTCAAATCAACCTTATCAATTCTTAGATAAGTTTGAACCAAGTTCACTCCAAACGAAATGTTTGATTTCTCCTCCTGATTTTTGTCCTTAAGCTCAACCACCAATTCCACATCATCCTACGCCACCACAAATTCCTACTCGTGATCCACCAAACACAAAAGTGGTGCCTCTTCCTGCAGGTGCTAACGTGGTCAATTCGATGTGGGTTTATAAACACAAATACAAAGCTGACGGTACATTGTCACGATACAAGTCAAGGTTAGTCGCTAATGGCAAATCTTAAGAACAAGGAGTGGACTATGATGAAACATTCAGTCTAGTGGTCAAACCAGCAACCATACGATTCGTCTTACACATTGCCACACAAAGAGACTAACCAATCCGACAGCTTGACGTCCAAAATGCATTCCTTCATGGCAGCCTCACCGAAACTGTATACATGAAGCAGCCACCGGGATTCATAGACTCAAAGCGCCCACATCACGTATGTCGCCTCAACAAAGCCATCTATGGTTTAAAACAGGCACCACGGGCGTGGAATGCTCGGTTTGCCACATACATCAAAAGGCTCGGTTTTCAACAGAGTAAAGCCGATGCTTCGCTATTTGTTTACAAAAACGGGTCACAAATAGCTTTTCTCCTCCTCTATGTCGACAATATTTTCCTCACGACTTCATCAACCTGTGCTCTAGAATCAATAATCGCATCACTCAAAGAAGAATTCCCCATCACTGACCAAGGAACACTCGGCTATTTCCTTGGCATCGAAGCTTCTTTCAACGCTAATGGTTTGTTTTTGTCACAGGAGAAATACATTTCAGACTTGCTACTTCGAGCCGGTATGCAGGACTGCAAACCAATAACCACACCGGTAGAAGTCAATGCCAAACTCAAAGCAGAGGCTGAACCGAAGATTCAGGATCCAACAATGTATAGAAGCTTTGCGGGAGGTCTACAATACCTCACATTTACGCGACTAGATATAACATATGCCGTGCAGAAAGTTTGCTTATAAAGGCATGATCCTCGTGCCTCACATTTGCATGCTTTACACCACATCCTCCATTACATAAATGGCAGACCATCACAAGGTCTTCAAATCGCAAAGACAAGTGTCGTGACACTCACGGCATATTCGGACACTGATTGGGCCGGTTGTTCGGACACCAGACGCTCGACCTCCGACTACTGTGTGTTCCTAGGCGCCATTCTTCTCTCCTGGTCAGCTAAGCGCCAAACGTCAGTCTCGCGATCCAGCGCAAGGCCGAATACAAGGGAGTCGTAAATGCTGTAGCTGAAACGTGCTGGCTACGCAACCTATTACTTGACCTCCACGCAACAATATCACATGCGACCATAGTTTTCTGCGATAACATTAGTGCAGTTTACCAGTCAACCAATCTAGTACAACACCAGCGCACAAATCATGGCAAGATTGATATCTACTTTGTTCGGGAGAAGGTTGCAAAATGTGAGGTCCGAGTGCTCCATATCCCAGCACACCAACAATATGCTGACATATTTACCAAAAGACTTCCCGCCATCCTATTCAACTAATTCAAATCCAGTCTTGGCATCATCACAAGACCGACGCTGCAACTGCGGAAGGGTATTAGATATAGCATATTCCACTCATTATGCTCTTCTTAGTCAACAATGTATAATGTACTCCTAGAGAATAGGAACGTAGATAACAACTTCGATGTATATAATGCTTGACCGATTAATGAATGATAAGCAGTTTTGATTCAATCTAACATATTCTACTCCACTAACAGTGATTTGACTCTAAAAGATTTCACAGATGCAAATTGGGGATCCTGTAATGACACTAGACAGTCAACCTCAGGATGCTGTATGTTTCTTGGTGATCAACATCAAGCTGCACCACTTACAACTATGGCGATGCTCTGTATTGGGACGCGGGTTATGTGCAAGACGCGCTTTCCTTTGACTGGTACCAACGTTACTCTTCTTTCCGTCCTTTCATTCGCAACTTCGTCCCTACTTCTTCACGAGTTCTCATGGTTGGCTGTGGCAACTCCCGTAAATCTCTCTTCTTTGCAATTGAAAATTGCTATGGATTTGAACAGTTCTTACCATTTGATTGAATGTTGACTTTAAAAACATTAAACTCTGAGACTATTCTCATTATTTGGTGCAGTGATGTCAGAGGATATGGTGAAGGATGGGTACGAGCATATCATGAATGTTGATATATCTTTAGTGGCTATTGAGATGATGCAAACTAAATATGCGTCTATTCCTCAGCTCAAATGTACTTGTTTTAATACATATCCTATTTTTACTTGCATCAAATATGTAAAGCTAGAGGCTTTAGCTTTAACTTCTAATAAAACAAAACATAAAAGTAAGAAGCTTTATACTCACCTTTTTGGACTTTACCTTACAGATATGCAAATGGATATTAGAGATATGAGCTACTTTGCAGACGAACCTTTTGATATTGTCATTGATAAAGGTATGTTTTAGCCAATTACTCTATTTCTTTTCTTTTGTTTCTTCTTTTGGCCTTTGTTTGGTTTTCTAGTTGAAAAGAAAGCTAGAGGTGATATTTTGTGTATGTTTTCAGGAACTCCTGATTCATTGATTGTAATCAAATATGAGCCTTTCTTTCTCATATTCATGTCTCCATACGTTGTTTAAGTTTTCTTTCTTTTGTGTGGTACGGTGGCTTACAGTGTGGAAATGATGCTCCTCTATGTCCTCCGAGAATGTTGGGTGAAGTTAGTGTGAGAAGCGCTTCAGCTTCTTCTCTCTTCATTTGGGTCTTGGGCCGTTCCTGGTGGGCTGATCACAAGCCGCGGCCCATCAAGCTGGTGTAAGGTTTGGTCCAAAGGCTTCTGGACCTGCTTCTCTTTTGGTTTGGGCCTTCTCTATATCCTGAAGCCCATGACGATTTCTGGTGAGTCCAATGCCCTTTACACCTCATGACAAAGAAAGAAAAGTGGTCAAAGAGTGATGCAATGTAATAGGAGCATAAGTAGAGACTGAAAGTATATAGCTATGAAGTTGTAAGAGTTCACAAATATAGTAACAAGGCATAAAGACTAGAAAGAGAGGAGTTGAGAGCTTTTGAGAGTGTTCTTGAGTTCTTAGGGTAATTTTCTCTTGGTGAGATCTCTTGGGAGGGTTACTAGAGTGTGTAAGAACATATTTCAAGGCTATAAACCACCAAGGATTGATTGTTAATCCTTCGAGATGTACCAAGTCCGGTTTTAGGACTTGGGAACTCGTAAATCTGTGTGTTATCTTTCTTGTTCTTTCTTCATTTCAAAAGTAAACAAGTTACAAAGTCAAGATAAAACACAACAATTGGTATCATAGCTCAAGAGGTAAACAAAGTTGCAGTCTTTTGAAGTAAAAGGTACTATTTTTCTGTATTAAAGCCGAGAACTTTCATAAGAAAGTGTTCTGCTCTAACAGAAATCAAGCAAAGGTTACTTAAAAGAGTTGTAGTCGGGTTTATCTGCAAGCAGGAAGAGTTATCTTTGTGGTCTTGTTAAGTGTGTTGATAGTATATCGTGGAAGATATCATGGAACCAACACAAGGCATATTTGAAGTGGAAAAGTTTGATGGAGAGGGAGATTTTATGATCTGGAAGTATAGAATCAGAGCTACTCTAGAGATTCTTTGCTTGGATTCGGTATTAAGTGAAAGACCGATAGACCAGATTCTGTTAACCTCAGAAGCAGATAAGAAAAAAGAAGAAGATAAGAGTGGTTCAGATCCGAAATGGCTGGAAAAGGACAGAAGAGTTAGAAATCTCATAGGAATGAGCCTAACAGACATGGTTCTAAGAAAAGTTATTCATGAACCTACAACTTTTGATATGTGGAATGCTCTTGAAGATGAATATCAAGTCAAGACCCTGCCACATAGATTTCATTTGAAACAAACCTTCTATAGTTTCAAAATGGAAGAGGATAAGACTCTAGACAAAAATCTAGACACGTTTAACAAGCTACTCTCAGATTTGTCAAGTCTGCAAGTTGTTATGAGTGATGAAGATCAAGCGGCTATCTTAATGAATAGTCTTCCCAGTCAATATGAAACTCTGGTTCATACTCTGAAGTATAGCAGTGGAAGAACAACTATAACAGTTAAAGAAATTATAAGTTATGCATACTCTATAGAGATGGAGCTTAAGAAGAAGGGAAAACAGAAAGTGATTGGTGAAGGACTATTTGTTCAGTCAAGAGGTAGAAGTGAAAAGAGAAACCACGGAAAAGGAAAAACAACTAGCAGAAGCAAGTCTAAACCTAAAAAGGAAAGAGCTTGTTGGATATGCGGCAGTTTGGAACATTTTAAAGCTAATTGTCCAAAGAGAGGACACACCACATTTGGTCAGTCTAATCACACTAAGGCAGAAGCAGCAGTTGCTACATCAACTAGTACAGAACCAGAAATGCTAGCAACAATGGATCAGAAGTTAAGAAATGGTGGGATACTTGATTCTGGCTGTTCATATCATGTCACTTACAGAAAGGATTTAATGTTTGACATTGAGGAAGTCAATGGTGGTAAAATATATATGGGAAATGACACTTTCTGTGAGATAACAGCCATAGGAAAAATCAAGATACGAAACTCTGATGGAAGTGAAGTGGTTTTGACAAATGTCAGATACTCACCTTCGACAAAAAGAAATCTGATCTCTCTAGGTCAACTAGAATCGTTGGGGTGTTGGTTCATGTCAAAAGATTTCAGAATGAAAGTCTTTAAGGGAGATAAGCAAGTGCTAGCTGGAGATTATAGAGAAACTGTCTATTATTTAGATGGAGAATCAGTATTTGATCAGGCAAATCCAGCAGTTGAGGTGCCAAATAAAGCAAATCTTTGGCATAGCAGACTAGGACATCTCAGTGAAAAGAATCTGAAGATACTGGTAAAGAAAGAACTGTTGAAGGGTTTTGATGTCAAAGATTTGGATAATTGCGAACCTTGTATTCTGGGAAAAGCTCATAGACTGTCTTTCAGAACAGGAAAACATACTTCAAGTGAAAGACTTGAATATGTTCACTCGGATCTCTGGGGTTCACCTAATGTAACTCCCAGTTTGTCTAAATGCCAGTACTATATATCTTTTGTGGATGATTACACAAGGAAGGTGTGGATCTATTTCCTAAAGACAAAAGATGAGGCATTCACAAAATTCGTAGAATGGAAGACCTTAGTTGAGAATCAAAGCAAGCAGAAGGTAAAAGCTCTAAGAACTGACAATGGCCTAGAATATTGCAACAAATCTTTCGAAGATTACTGCAAGGAACATGGAATTCTAAGACACAAGACGTGTCCTTATACTCCTCAGCAGAATGGAGTAGCTGAGAGGCTTAACAGAACAGTTTTAGAGAAGGTTAGAAGCTTGTTGTGTGAAACTGGGTTGGGAGAATCATTCTGGGCAGAGGCATCATCTACAGTGGTTTACATGATAAATAGATCACCTTCAAAACCTCTAAACTATAATGTTCCTGAGGAATTATGGTCAGGAAGGAAACCTGATTATGATCACATGAGAAGGTTTGGATGTGTGGTATACTACTATGTGAATCAAGGAAAGCTTAAACCTAGAGCAAAGAAAGGAATCTTTCTGGGTTATCCTCAAGGGGTGAAAGGGTACAAAATTTGGAGTGGTGAAGAAAAGAAATGCATTATAAGCAGAGATGTTATATTTGCAGAGAATATAATGTATAAGGACTCTGATCGGGCTCAGCTTAAAGATGTTGAATTTAATGATTTAAGAAAGAGAGTTAAGCATGTATCTTTTCTGTTACCTGATTCAAATGATTCTACAGAAGAAGAGATTGTAGAAATTAATAATGAAGGTGGAGTTAATGAGGAAGAAGAAGAAACTGTGAATGTTGAAGAAGAAATCGAAACAGATCAGTTGCAACATTATCAGTTGGCACGTGACAGAGAAAGAAGAACTCGAATCAGAGCTCCTAGCAGGTATGATGATTCAAGTATTTCAGCTTTTGCATTAAACATGGCTCAGTTGATAAATTCTGAAGAACCTAGAACCTATCAAGAAGCTATTAGCAGTTCTAAAAGGGAAAAATGGTCTGAAGCTGCAGTTGAGGAAATGAATTCCTTAAAGAAAAATACAACATGGGTTCTAACTGACAGACCTAAAACAGAAAGGATTATAGGCTGTAAATGGGTGTTTAAGCTAAAACCAGGTATTCCAGGAGTTGAAGAACCTAGGTATAAAGCTAGATTAGTTGCTAAAGGCTATTCATAGTTAGAGGGCATAGATTATCACGACGTGTTTTCACCAGTGGTGAAGCACGCCACCATCGGGCTGATGATGTCTATGACCGTGATGTTAGACATGGAACTAGAGCAGTTAGACGTGAAAACAGCTTTCCTAAATGGTGTGTTAGATGAAATGATTCTAATGGAACAGCCAAAGGGTTTTACTGAGGGTGATAAAGTCTGTTTGCTAAAGAAATCTATTTATGGGTTAAAACAGTCTCCTAGACAGTGGAATTTGAGATTTGATAAGTTCATGAAGACACAGGGATACAACATAAGTGAACATGATCCCTGTGTCTATTTCAAGTCTGTGGAAAATGGAAGTTTGGTCTACTTATTGCTTTATGTGGATGATATGTTAGTAGCAGCTAAAAGCATGAAAGAAATTTCAAGACTAAAGAAACTACTAAGCTCAGAGTTTGAAATGAAAGATTTGGGTGCGGCAAAAAGAATTTTAGGCATTGATATCATCAGAGATAGACAAAAAGGTACTCTAACTCTATCTCAACAGAATTACCTAGAGAAAATTCTACAAACATATGGCATGGAACAAGCAAGACCAGTACAGACACCAATCGGAACTCATTTCAAGCTATCTAGTACAAAACCAAACAAGAAGGATGAAGCAGAAGAGGATATGAAATCAGTACCTTACGCCAGTGCTGTTGGCATTGATGTATGCCATGGTAGGTACTCGTCCTGATTTGGCATATGCAACTGGTCTTGTCAGCAGATTTATGAGTGCTCCTAGCAAAGAACATTGGAAAGGGGTCAAATGGATTCTAAGATACATCAAGAATACATTAGATCTGAAGCTTGTGTACAAGAAATCAAATGAGTTCAAAGTTAGAGGCTACAGTGACAGTGATTTCGCAGCAGACTTAGATAGAAGAAGGTCTATTACCAGATATGTTTTCCAGGTTGGAGAGAACACCGTGAGTTGGAGATCCTCTCTTCAGCACACCGTGGCTCTCTCGACCACAGAGGCTGAGTTCATCGCGTTGGTTGAAGCCGGAAAGGAGGCTTTATGGCTGAAAGGGATATCTTCGGAACTAGGGTTTCCTCAGAGTGATGCAGAAATCTTCTGCGACTCCCAAAGTGCTCTCTGCCTGTCGAAGAACTATTCCTATCACGAAAGAACAAAATATATACATGTTAAATACAACTTCATAAAGGAACATGTATCAGACGGAACGATTAAGGTGAAGAAGATAGATTCAAAAGTCAATCCAGCAGATTTATTAACCAAATCTATTCCTATTATGAAGTTTGAGGAGGGTTTACATAACCTGGGAGTGCTTCGGCACTGAATCTCATTCTCGGAGAAGACAAGAAAGGACTCCGACGGTTGAGTTCGGAGGGTAAGGGGTCATCGACACGGCTGCATGTCGATGATCTGAACAGATTCGGCGGTTGCATGTCGAATGGTGAGTTGATCGGAGGTTTATCTGATCGGGAAAATGAAAAGTCGCGAAGAGGAAGAGTCGCGAAAAGAGAGGAAATCGTAGAGAGAAAGGAAGAAGAAAGAAGAGGAAATAGAGAGAGAATGAAGCGAGGTGGAGATTTTGAGAAGCGCTTCAGCTTCTTCTCTCTTCATTTGGGTCTTGGGCCGTTCCTGGTGGGCTGATCACAAGCCGCGGCCCATCAAGCTGGTGTAAGGTTTGGTCCAAAGGCTTCTGGACCTGCTTCTCATATGGTTTGGGCCTTCTCTATATCCTGAAGCCCATGACGACTAATGCCCTTTACACCTCATGACAAAGAAAGAAAAGTGGTCAAAGAGTGATGCAATGTAATAGGAGCATAAGTAGAGACTGAAAGTATATAGCTATGAAGTTGTAAGAGTTCACAAATATAGTAACAAGGCATAGAGACTAGAGAGAGAGGAGTTGAGAGCTTTTGAGAGTGTTCTTGAGTTCTTAGGGTAATTTTCTCTTGGTGAGATCTCTTGGGAGGATTACTAGAGTGTGTAAGAACATATTTCAAGGCTATAAACCACCAAGGATTGGTTGTTAATCCTTCGAGATGTACGATAAAACACAACAGTTAGCAGCTCACTAATAAAATGGCTGCTCCTGGATCATTCTTATATAGATGCTATTATTGGATTCTCTTTTAGTGTAAATATTTGCATGTATAAAAATTCCCTCTATTAAGCCAACAAAAGTTTTCTGTTTCATTTTCAGGCTGATTAGATCTGGAGGGACCTACGTTTTGGTAATATACACACCCACTTGCATTGCCATTATGTCTGCCACTGTTCTTGTCGATAGTCACTAAAAACCTATATATTGACTTGTGTGTTTCGTTAGATTACTTATGGTGATCCCAAAGTGAGAATGCCTCATTTGACTCGATCTTTCTACAACTGGAAGATCTCCTTATACATTATACGTAAGCTTCCACTCTCTCTTTTTCTCAACTGGAAGGTCTTCATGACTTCATGTGTTGATTTCTATGCTTAACCACTTTGAGTATTTGCAGGATTTCAAAGACCAGGGAGTTGCAGCTCATCAGAAAAATCGTATATGGAAGCTATACCTCTGACAAGTGAAGGAATGTTGCCACAAGATTATATTCTGGAGGATCCTGAGTCCCACTTTATCTACATATGCAATAAGGAGGAAGAAGTAGCTCAATTACCCTCATACCTATTAATGGAGAATGTTTTGTAGTAATGTCTGTCAATGGCATGGAGGCTACAACATTACAAAATTGTGCACGTGTGTTTGTCTTCTATCCCCATGTGGATAATCTGTTGTAGTATTTGTATACGTCTTGTGATCTAATCCCAATTAATAGGTCCAAGCCGAAATTGCACAATCAACTCAATAGTATTTTTTATACGAATAAAGATCTTATTTTATCTTCTTCCAACTCTGATGGATTTCCTTGTTCCAACAGAGAAATTGTGAAGTCATTTGTGTCAGAAATAGAAAGGTAAGCTTTACATAGTAAGACGTTAGAAAAAAAAAAGAAAAAAAAAAGAAACTAAGAAGTCGGAGTTGGTTATTGGTATTACTAGTATCTTGGAAAATGCACCGTTAACGTCTTTGCTCACTTCCCTCTGCATATCCTCTGTTTGCTCGGCTGCAAGTTTCTTCATGCAGATCTTGGAGTTAGACATTTCATTGTGAGCTTCTGTTGGTTTTATCGAAGCAATGGATGCATTTGTCATTGCGAGCTAAGCTTCTGATCCACCGTCTTCAAGCTTAACTGCAAGTATAAACACGAATGCTGTTTTCTTACTAGGTTCTGATTCCTAGCTTAAGACCGAACTTATATACCATCTTTCTAGTAAAAAGTGGTATCAATTTAAGAAGAAGCTCAAATGTGTAAACATGGTAGCAAAACTTACAGCTGGATTAGTGAAGATGATCAACTGATTATCTTTGGTGGAAACAAAGAGGTTAGTATTGTCTGTGTTCAGAGTCATAGCAGTTATATCCTGCCCTTTACCAAGCTTCAGGACATGGAACACCTAGAGAAGAAGAATTTATGTCTTGTTAGGAGAACTTTAGTGTTTTTGCATTAATAAACTAGTTAGGATATATAAATACCTGGAGAGTGTATAAGTTGACGAAGCAAATTGAAGGAGATAGTATATCCAATCTGTCTACTTTCTTGGTTTCATTTGAGGAATCTTCTTCATTGGGGAAATCAAAATTCATCAGTCCATCAGTATCGGAAGCTGAGCTTATGCCAATCACAACATATTGCCTGTCCATGGATAGTTCCATGCAGGATATGGTACAAGAGGAAGGAATTTTTGCTTTGGAAATGAGAGCTCCATTAATGGTGAATGTGCTGACAGAATTTTCCGATCTACTCCAGACCACTATAACTCCATCAGAAGAAATGCAAAGGGCATGGGCCTTAACACCAACAAGTCGTCTTATTAGTCGACCTTTTCTTATGGAATGCAATAGAACATCTGATGACTCAGAGCACGAAGCTACGATTCCTTGATCTGAGCTAACACAACAACATACTATTTCACTTCGATGGCCACGGAGCACTTGTGTGGGACCTTCAATGCGACACTTTTTGTCTTTGTTAGCTGTAGAAGGCGTTTCAGAGCTTGTTTTCTGCTCAGACTCACTTGTCTGAGAAGTGAATCCTTTGTGAATTCTCCACAGCAAAACAGTTGTATCCCGTGAACCTGTCACAAGGAAGTTGTTGTCTGGAGACAGAGCCAGACATGTTACAGGGGCACAATGACCAAAAGCTGTTTCCAGGGTTTTCGCTCCATCAGATGATACTATCTTGATGCTGTTATCCACATGTCCACCTAAACAACGTACAGGGATTTTCGATAAAATGACAATAATACCATCAATTGATCACCAAACCTCCACAGAGATCAGAGCTTTTAAAATTTGCTTACCAGTAATTATTTCTCCATCGCTTGTAATGGCAGTGACAGCTGAACTTCTGATTCCTGATGAGGCAAATGCTTGTGCTTGGGGATATTCCCAATCACCCTTGAACATCCGTTTCAATGTTCCACCAGTTGAACTCGGCTTCCCGTGATGGAAGATGAAAGGAGTATTCTGGCCATCAGGAGTGTTTGGTTGCCACTTGTGTTGTGCAATATGTGCTGCAGGCACATTCATGTCAACAATCACAACAGTATCCCAAGTTGCCTTGATGGCTGCAGCAGGTAAGTTGCAGTGTTCTGGAGCTTGGACAGGATACGGTTTTATCTCTTTTGGATTCCTGAAGATAGTCTAAACAAGAAATTAAAGTGTTTGTCAAGTTTTTGAATGGTCAAATGTAGCCAAACTGTATACCAGAATCTCCCACATAAGCATTTACCTGCATATAATGGACATCTTTCAAAGGCATTCTTTTGATATGAGGCACAGTCAGTAGCTGAGAGGGTGTTTGCCCGAGATGAACTATCTGGTCTTGAGTGGTTCGTCGTTGTACCTTCATCAAATATCCATAGGCCAGTTACAGATACGGTAATACCAACACTGAGCAATTCCAAAACTAGTACAAAGATAACTTACTGGATCCGTGATCTTATCAATATTAACAGTCCCTTCGTAGGTAGTGTAGAAGAAAACATTATCTGCCTGTATAGCTTCCTTACCACGTTGCTTATACCTAAATGAATAAGTTTATAAGAAAAACAAAAGTGATCACATTAATCCAACTATATTACACTGAAATTTTATTTTGACATTCAACAAAAGGGAAATCTACTTGTGGACAACTGTGTTGATAAGATGTCAGTTCAAGAAGAAATCCTACCCGAAAATGAGATCAATCCATTCATGCAAATGTGCAGATACATGATCGCTCTCAAGAGCCATACGGTGCTTGTGTAAGAAATCGATCGGATTTTTAGCCCAAGGTGGAAGTTTTACAGAATCTGATGTGTCAAGAACAACATCAGAAAAAATAGTCTCTGCTTTAAGGGGTAGTATTTTGCCTGGACAAGGAAAGGAACCAGAAATAAACTCATACCAAGCTTTTCTTTCAATTGTGTTGAACCAAAGTCAACCAAGTTCTCGTTGGTCAACAACACCTCAGGAAGGTAAAACAATTCTGGAACCTAAAAGCAAAATGAGGAGACATGAGTATGGCTACCCTCTTCACTTGCAAAGAGAAGGGAGATAATTGGAGACACTCGATTTGGTGCTTTTGGGAGGAACCAAGTCTTACCAACTCCTTCACATTAGTCATATCTTGGAGAACTCCTTTCCAAGTGGCTGCGATGTCTGTAAACATGCTGTTTTCACGATCGAGCTTTCCTCCTCGCTGTTGAATCAAAAGGGTTGTAAAAGGTTCGACTCTAGCTAGATAATGCAACACCTACACACACGAGATAACTTCTGCATGAGGACCATCACAAATGCAAACTCTAGATATTGAAACTGGAGAAAATATAAAATAAAAGCCGGCTGCAATTGTGGCAGATATCATAGAGAAGATAACCTACTACTCCAACACTTGAGTAATGTGAACCATAGTGGAATTTGGGGATGACTGGATCTTCGAAGCTAGAGTATTGTTCTTGAAACTTTCTCAGCCGCTCTGGGTTCAGTGCACCAATTGGCTGAACATATACAGACTCACATTACAACCAGTTCTCAAGTTTAATGGACCACTAAATGAAAATTACAAGTACTACCACCTTGGAAAGATCCCTGTAGTTAGATGGATTTGAAAGGTCCAGAACTGCTGATGTATAGTCCGACAGGACCCATGGAAAAACAGGATACTGCAAAGATATACAAAATAGATCGAGGTAAGCAAAAGATTTAAGATGGTATTAAAGATGTCACATAAGAAAAAGTATTTTACTAGCACTAGATTTACCTGAGTGATGTCATTATAACTACGCCCAGCCAACGTGTTGAGCTGCATTAAGTATTCAAAATTGCTGATCTGCAGAATGATGCAAAGTATCCAGCAGAAGTTACTTCTCTACCAGATCTTGTTCAAAAGAAAAAATGAACTAGCATGATGAGAATGAAGGATATTATTGGGTACCTCCCGTTTAGCCCAACGCTCCATTAACTGTGTTCTTCTCAAAAGTTGTTCTGGCTTCTAAAAAGGAAACGATTTATGCAAGTTTGCAGCACAGAGAAAATTTTTACTCAGCTTGGTTCTTATCTATGCCCATCATGTACTAAAGAATGAGCACACGGAGGAAAAAAACACAAACCTGAGTAGCCAAGTGAATATCTTTCAAATGAAGAGGCCTTGCTTGAACAATAGCTCGACAAGCATCTATTCGTCCCTCGGTGGTCTATTTTGTTCATCAGAATTCATATCGGTAATTGGTAAGGAGGCAGAGACTTGAAATTTTCAAGTTAAGAAAAAGAAACAGAGATTTATGTAATTGGTAAGGAGACATATAAATTTTTTCAAATACCCCGAAATCAAAGAAGAAGTTTGAGCGATCAACCATAAATAGTTCCAAAGCACTCTTTGTCAATAAATATCTGTGAAAGAGACATATTAACAAAGATATAGATCTAGATCACTACTTACATAATAACACGGAGTAATAGGGAGCTAGAGACAACATTGATGATGAAACCTTACCGTCGGCTATAAATCTGATGAAGTGAAGACATTGGCCAACTACGATTTTTTGGTTTTGATCCATCTGACTTATCATCCAAATGATAGTCTTCTCTGATGTCAACAATAAAATTTATCCTCCGTGTTGTAATCTGAGAAAGACAGAAAAAAAACTATTAGAAACTAATAATTCATACAAGGAAACAGCTACTTTTGTTCAAAAGATAAATAGGTTATGTTACTCAGAGCATACTTGAAAGGTTCCTTTCACAACCCTTAGTGGCCGGACCATAGAAGAGGAAATTTCAAGAATAATCCTTTCATTAATTACTTTTGTAGAGTTTTGAACCATATCCTGTTCACTCAAAGGTAGATGATCGTTAATTCCAGCTGACAATGTTATTGCATCCTCAAATCCAGACATCCTCTCTTTGTTTTCCACATCAGCCTCTATCTTATTGTCAGCATTTTCATGTTCATCATCTTCATACGTAATTTCCTTTGATAATGCTTCAATAGCAAGAACAGGTGCATTGGATGGATAGTTCAAGTCATCGTGATTATTCTTCAACTCTATCTGATCATTATAGTTTCCTTTTGTCTCAAGATGACTAGTACCAGAATAATTCCGTCTTAAACATTGTCTCATCCTCGAAGAACTTTCCATAGAATCCAGTTTCCAGAAAATCTGCATATGTCATAATGTTACATCACTGTAAAAGTTCTCAACAAGTTTCAATATTTAAACCTGAACAATCTAGCTTACGTGTTTGGGACTGCATAAATAGTCTCCAAAGGGTCCAAAGAAGCATCTCATCTCTACCAAGTAGTGAACGAGTTTGCGCCAACCACGGATTCCCATGTATAAGCGATTTCTCACTATTACATCATTTTGCATACGCCTGTCAATCTGGTGAGTGATTAAATATATAAATGTGGATTAGTGTATATACCGCATTATACTTAGCAAAGAAAAAAAAATGTGACACAGGCAGTGAGCAAACCTCATGTCTCTGCATGTTACGTGCCAAGGCAAAGCTTGCAACAAGTACAGCAATGAATTTGTATGACAGAGCATTAAAATCTTTTCCATAAACTGATTTTGTATCTACTGGTTGGAGACATTCAGTCCATGCGACTCCCATGGCTTCAGAGATATTCCATCTCTGTAAACGCTCCATATCGGTGATAGTTCTCCGCTGGGAAGATGTAGCCATTGCAACAGCACTAAGACCTCTCCCAGAACCAATCTTGGAATTCCGTTCAAGATCACGTGCAGCTGCCAAGGCTGCCGCTTTTGCAGCAGCCTTATCTCTTGCTCGACTGGGTGTATCATCATTCCGAGCCTCCAATGGTTTCTGGAAGCTTGAAAAGGTCTGAAGTTTCGTGGATTTGCGCTCAAGCAATGAAGAGTCTCTCCTAAGAGCTGGAGGTGCTGGAGGTGCCGGTGCCTCCCAACCAGCTGCTCCTGCAGCTATCATCGCCAGTGCCATTGCAGAAGGAGGCGATGCAAAAGCAGCAGCCCACTCCGGAGAAATTATAGAAAGAGCCGCCTAGAGTAAAAAGTAACGACATCATTTAATCTTGAAATAAATCTTAAGGTGACATAAATGGTGGGTAATTTCGTGAAGACTATGATAGCAACTACAGGGTTTGTGAACAGATTTGTCGAACCTCAATGGGGAGTGCATCGGCAGCCAAAGCACGATCATCAACGACAAGGGGATTCACACCATCACCAGTTGCAAGTTCATGGATGCCAGCTAAAATAGGTCGCCATCTTCGGAGAATTGCAACAAACGGTGGCAAAATAGCCTCTAAATACTGCTTACGTAATGGTTTTTTGTCTCTGCTGACAGCATTCCATACCTGCAACAGATATGGAAATAGAGATTAAAAAAACCTATAATATAAACATAGTGATCATTAAGTTCACAAAAAAAGTAGGGGGAGGGGGTGGTTTTCTCCCAAATAAACATAAAAAATATGAAATAAGACCGTAATTAGACATAAATCTTTCTTTAGAGGAGAACTAACCTCAGAATATAAAACACATGTCGTAACCAATACTCTCTGCCTCTTTGATTCAGAGATTGGCATGTTTAATATGGGAGAGAGCACACTGGAAATTTAATGAAAAACGGTCACATTAATTTTTCGAGATAGATCAACTATAGAAAAGGAGTAAATAATCAATGAGAAGGCATGCAACATCCAAAAATCAAGCATCCTAAAGATGCCAAATATGCCATGCATTCTAATTATGCGAGAAAATATAGTCTAAAAATGCTCATGGCATATATGGTCATACTTGAGTGAGACATAAGTAAACTGTGGACATAAATGTATCCATGTAGATGGGTTTATCGCAAAGCCACATACGGAAAATAAAATGTTATTACTTTACCTCCATAATAGAGCTGATGGTGACTGTCGCGCAGACATATGAGAACTCATATCTACTGAGGCAGAATTCCCTAAGGGGCACTGCAGCCCACCGGAAAAACTATCTTCAGAACTTAAATTTTTCATCAACATACTATCTTCACCATGGTCTTCTTCCCTCAGAGACAAGAGTATCATTCGAAGCATGCATAAGAAAGGTTGATCACTATCCAGCAACTGGTAGAGGGCTGTCATCCCTCCCAACCCAGTAACAGATCCTCCGCCAAATCCTAGGCCACCTCCAAGCCCGGACTCATCTAGCAGCAAGGCTTGAAGCATGGATACTGATTTTTTAACCAAAGGAAGTTCGATCCAGTTTCCATGAGCATCTTTTTGTAAAGCACGCTTCCAAGAGTCCCAACCACTTCCACCACCACCAAAACAACTAGTTTTAGAAGGAAGTCCAACACCATACCACAATCGACTTCTGTACTTCCAACCATCAGCCAAATCCTTGGTGCAACTTCCATATGAAACAAGAGCACACGAAACAGATTCATACGGTTCAGCTGCTGCAGCAGCAGCAAGACGCTCCATTACAGCTGTAGAAATCTGGCCACTTGCATCGGCCATTGAAGCAAGTACCTGGCATAAAGAAAAAAGTAAAAGCAGGATAACTGCAGAAGGTATTTTTGATGAGCATCAATGCTTTTCCTAAATGATGTTGTGTAATAAAAGAAGAAAGCAGCCAATAAACAAATTGATCCGGGGACATGAAGAAAATGGACAGATAAAATGATACAAATGTCAAAAAAGAGTGGTTGAGAGTAATTTCACTTACATCTAAATGGACCCCTCCTGAATCACTGGACACTGAAGCACGGCTACTAGAAACCTCTGATGATTCTACAACCGTTGTCAATGTGCGTGAACGGTTGTCAAGAGGATAGACAAGAGAAAGAGGAGATGGAGAAATGTCAACAGCGCTTGCAGCACAACTTTGCTTGCTTTGGAGTCGCAAATGATCTTCAACAAGCATCAATATCACTATTGTATTTTCCACAAGATAAACTGAAAGCAGAGCAGCATTTTCCACTCCCGCCTTTGCATCTTTTGGTGTTAGATTCTCTGCCGCAAAGCCAGCAGATGCTGCAGCGATGACTTGAGTCTGTTGGGGAAAAGCATAAAGATATGCAGGTCAACCTTATAGTAGTCACCCAGTATAGCAATACAGGAGAAAATACAAGGCTTCAAAAGCTAACTGCTTTTAACAATGATATAGATAATATAGAACAAAGAGAAAAAGGTTTTACAACAATATTTTTTTGTAAGAGACCTCCCCTGGAATGTCAACTGTATAATACATGTGTAAGACGAACTTCCTGTTAATCTATCAAGGATTTGTATAATTATTAACTCAAAGGTCTCTCTAGGAAAGGAGCTTGGCAATATGGAAGGCATAAAGGGATCTCAAGTTTGTTCTCTTCATTAAATACGATAAAGATAAAACAGGAGTTACCTGAACTTGCAGTTCTTTGGCAGCGAAGTCTAGCAATCCACCCAGAAGCTTTCTTTTGAAAATTGGCAGTGATTCCTCACGCCTACATAAAAAGTAGGTGAACAAAAACAAAATATGATCCACAAGATACCTTCACAAACTAACAACAGCCAAACAGCCACAACACGCAAAGTTATTGTCATCCCAAAAAGAAAGCGTAAAATGTGGTGCAGTAGTGCAAGAAATTACCTAATTCGTTTCTCCCCAGTGCTAGATCCACCGACGATAGAAAGCCACTCTGCACAATGAATTGTAGCCTCAATGTCCTGTAAAAGGAATCAGTTGTCGCGAGAAATACAAAGTAAAACAAATGAGCTTGAAATAAGGTAAAAAGCTGAAAGAAAAACAAAATTACCTTCCAACCATCCTTCTGGCGCATTGAATGTTCCAACATTATGATCAAAAAGTTATGAATCAGATCTTCCACCTCAACAGAACTGGGTGAAGCAGACTGTTTCCCTGCATCCTTCTGCATATACGGACAATAGTCAGCATATTTAGAGAGACTACCAGTGCACACTCAAACAACTTGCCAGATAAATAATGTAATTCACCCTATTAAACTAGTGTACATACATTCAACTTGGCTCATTATTGATACAAGAACCATGGAGGAACCCTATAAAAAATTTAGTTATACCTCGTAGTTTGAGATCAAAATCTCCAAGATCCACTCAGGCCATTCATCCATTTTGGTCAGGCTGCTCCTATTTTCTGGATGACTACAAGCCAAAAATAGAAGATCCTGCGTAAGAAGAGTGAGTCAGAAAGAGGCTTTGTAAGAACACCGAAGAAAATAAAGCTGCAGACCACATCAGCTACATATAGAACAAAATTGCTAAGATAAGACATCAACAATTATACAAATCTGGGCTAAGACGTGAACTCTCACAAGTCACAAGTACATTTAGGCGCATAACCTTCCTTTTCTTAAATACTCATGGACGTACACAAAAGTGTCTAAATTATGACATATATACCTGAAGTGCTCGACTTTGTAGAGCCTTAGATGCAAATGGTAGGGAACGCAGAAAGATCAACAGAAGTTGAGGATGTTCAAAACGATGACTTGAATCATAAACGTTCAGGCCTTCCTCAGTTGATGAAGCATTAATCTGCAAGAAAGAGCCAGGAATGCAATTAAATTTACCCTCATGTCAAAATCTAAAACATTAAGTTAAGCACCAAAAAGGGACATCCTCTCAATCTTTTTCTGACTTTTGGTTATTGATAACCACTTTGAAATAAACATGCATTATGATGAAAGGTAGGCAGATGACAGGAGCATGGTTGTTCGAACTATTTATTATCAGTTTTCAGAGACCTTTGACACAAGGCATAAAAAAGAGTTGCACCTGAAAACAGAAAAGTGTTCCCCCTTTTCGACCAAATATTTGTCTTTAAGCCAGTCATTCTTAAAGATAGATCAAACAAATGAAAGATCAAATATATATCATACCGAAACCCCAAGCAAAGTTGTGTAAACATTGTCGGTCACCAGTCTAATTGGAGCTGCTTGAAATGCTTTCAGCAGAGCAAATAGAAGCAATGCGACTTTATCATCAAACATTGTTCCACCATTTTCATGAAGCCCACTACCCATGAGATTACTCATGACATCAGATTCCTCACCAACGGAAACGTTTAAGTACCCTTTTGAAATTAATGCACCGATCAATCTAATGATCCCAACCATGACGCGATCTCTATCGTCAACATTGTTTCTTACATAATTTCTTATATTGTTATCAGAGGGAGTTTCAGAAGCAGAGGATAATCTGTTAGCATTAATGGAATTGGATATGGTAACTGAGTCACTATCACAAATGACAGTTGCAGATGCATCCGCTTTTTCTTGTTGAGCGGACTCTGTTTCCTTCAAAGATCGTACATTATCATCATGAACATGAGGGCCATCTTCATTATCTTGCGGAACTGAATCCAACTGCTTTAACAAACCAGGCCCATTCTGTTGACTTTGTTCACTATCCGGTACACTTGTTTCACCCTTAGCTACATAATCTGCAATGTTTTCGTCACCATTTTTAGCTTCTCTCTGCAGAAGAACAAGAAGTGTTTCTATCCCACCCGATGTGATAAATGCCTCTGCAAATGTCTGAGCCCTTGCAGCGTTTGGCTGTACAACCAACCTAAACATGAGATGCAAAACCCTTGCAACCTAAATAGCCATAACAATTGAACAACGTCAAAGTATAATATTAAAAGATCTGAGAAATGACACAAGTTTGAGAGTTGACTTGGTGGAATAGTTACTGTTCTTCATACAAAAGCAAAACTGTGATACTAAGATCATATTCTTACACACATTAATAGTTCTCCACAAAAACAATCACACTCACGCAATTTCAAAATTGATTTTCTAAACCTCAAGTATACATAGACCAACAATGTCAATAATAGTGCAATCACAACTGCTCAAAACACTAAGATATTAAATCTTGACTGTAAACTAGAAAGTAAAATTGGTAATAAACTAGTGCTTCTCACTTTTGGTGTAACTAAGACACGCTTTACCTGATTTGGTTGTGGACTGTCAATTATGAATTCAAGTAAATGACGGACATCATCAGCAGCAAACGACGGAGATGCCGCTCCCATTAGAAGTTCAATGATCACCAAAAGTTCATCAACCAATGCATTAACTTCCCCCACTTGACGTGCATCACCATCAAGAGAAAAAGCATCCACAGATTCTTTCTCTTGAATTGTCCAGTAATATCTCCGACAGCCATCCAGAAGAGTATGAATGGCGTCAGCATTCCTCATAGCTATTGCTTCAGTGAAAACTATATCTTGAAGGGATGACAACAGTTTCTTTTGGAGTCTGTAATTGCACACACTCCATATCTTCAGATCCAATAATAGTGTACGGAAGAGTTGCACTTTAAGAGCATGATTGATCTTTTGAGATAAGCAAATCGAAACAATGGCAGTAACTAGTTCCTCATCTCCAACTCTAGCATGCTTAAGGTCAAGAGATGCAAGTAAGTGAAGAAGATAACCTAAAATTGTGGCCAGAATTTCAGGCCCCCAAGTACGAGACAACTCTTCATTGTTCCCAGGATGTTGAATAGCAACAGAGATAATTCTAAATATAGGGACTGCAAGAGGATATGTTGTCAAAGACGATGGAAGATTTCTAGATAATGGTTCCAGACTCTCTTTATGCACACTGCTTACGGTTAGAGGAAGCAAAGACATGGGTCCTCCATAAGCTAAGGCCCATAAGGACTCCACGGACTTTATTCTCGTTGCAACATAGACTTGTCCAATTACCTCAGCTGGTCGTCTTTGAGTGCCTTAATCAAGAAAAAAAACAACAGATTTCCAAAGTAAGGAAAAATCAGATAACAAAGTGTGCAAAGTACCAGGAGTATGGTGTGTCCTCATCTTTTATTAAAAGTAATTATACTAAGACACAAGAGTAAATAAAAAAAATCATACAAGAATGAAGAAGAATTAAAAAAATAAGGAAAGACTGAAGGAATAGTGAGACCGAGTGAAAGCGATGACAGATAGAACAAGACGGGATAATAGTAGACAACAAACCAATAAGATGAGAGTCTGAAAATAAGTAATAAAACACATCATACTCGGCAACAGAGATTTTTCAAAATTATAGAGCATTCTCAGATCTAATAAAAAACCAAGAAAATAATCATAAGCACCTGCTGCTCCAGAAAGAGAAGCATCTGGACAAAACCGGCCACTTAGTAGACATGGGTGGTAAAGTAGGTGAACGTATACTCCTAGCTCTGCATCCAAAAGAGTACTTTCCTCTGCCTTATTACGGATATAGTCACTTGTACCTAACCATGGAAGACCTGCCCCATTACCAAAACAAGGTAAAACATCCCCACCTCTAGCTGCCAATCGTGTCATTCTTTCAGGGCCAATTGGTTCTTTAAATACATAAATTGGTCCTATCTCAGCAAATAAAGCACACTGACGACGACGAATTTGTTGACCAGCAGTTTTAGGAGGATTTGACCCTATGCAACAGAAAGAAAGCGGCTTGGATATACGAGGAAATTCAAATGGACGAGTTTCATACAAGGACCCATCAATATATAACCGCAATTCACTCTCTGAATTCCCTAAAAGTCCCTGATTGCAGGTATGCTCAAGGCCAATAAAATACCAACACTGAGGCTTAAATGCATGAGTAAAATGCAATGAAGTTTTACTTCCTTTCCCATTGCTACTCTCAACCACCAGAAATTGTGCATAGAAATAGGCTTCAATTCCCTGATTATCAGGGGTGAGAAAGCTGAACAGACGAGGCATATGAGCAGTCCTCTCACCAGAGTGTACATTAGCAACTGCTGAAGCAGAAGCAATTGTATCTTCTGCAGTTGAAATATCCAATGTGTCGGAAAATGATTCAATATAAACCCAAGTTGCAAATGCGTAGCCATTGGTAAAAGGCCAACGACTTTCTCCTGGACCAACTAAGCCTGAGCTTTCACCAACAAATTCAAAACTACTCGCAGGTCCTCTTGATTCGTTTCCATTCATTGCCTTCTCCAATGCATGCATTAATGGACTTGACCAAACTGTCGTAAGAGAATTTTTAATAACATGAAGCCATCTATACAAATCGTCAACGCTAAGGGAGTGCCCACCTAAAAGCTGAATACAGTGAAATAAAACTGCTGCATTCCATATCATAGTGGCGTCACTGGATATTATCTCCTCAACTGATTGCAAGAGAACACCTAATAAACCCGCCATCGAACACATAGCTTTGTTTCTAGTACAAGAACGTAAAATTGCTAGCAATCCTCGCACCATGCGGGTCCTGGGGGACATAAAATTGACACTGTCACCCGAACAAGGTAGGCAAGAAATAAGCTGGCCAGCAACAACGGCAGCACGAGAGTTTAACATCACACTAGGTGGGTTGCTATCTTCGTCCTCTTCAAAGCTCTCTACTCCACCCATGGTTGCAAGAAGAGAGTCAATGACAAGGAAAGCAGTGTTCTCTGAATCCTCTCCAGACACAAAACTCTCAACACCGCTTACAATATTCTTCAGTTTTCCTAAGCTTTCAGGCTTACCCATGATGGCTGAATCAACTAGATGCAATAACTCTGGAGAAACGTTAGGCAGTATAGCCTTTGGCTTGGGCCTCTGAGGGGACTGAACCACAGGATATACGTTATAGTCAACCTGTGAATCAGTCGCAGACATATTATCTTGATCTCCTAGAGAAACCTGTTCAAAATGGTCATCATTGAGAACTGCATCAACTGAACTAATCCCTTGCAAATCTGCATTATCCGTTCCTACCCGATCAGGTTCATCAGCAAGAAAACTAGGATTCCCTAAGTCAATTGCATCTATTCTATTCGCAGCGACATTTGGTATATCCGTAACATTGAGGTGTCCATCAGACACTTCGGAGAGCTTCTTGTCTTCATTTTTTTCCATTTTATGAACCTTAAATCCGGAACACTCTCATTCAAAGCATATTCTCTTCCACCACCTGTTTAATACATCCATAAATGAACTACAGATTTAGCACAAAGGTTAAGAATATGGAAACATAACGCACACCAACTCCAATGTATCCAGAGTAACAGTTACGACCATGTAAGGTACAGATGAAAAAACAAACACAGTGCCATTTGATATCACGTCTGAGCATAGAAAAAATAGAACAATGAGATCTCTAGCCCAAACATATGTGGGGATCGATTAGTAAGGTTTCAAAATTCATACGAATAACCTAGTTACCGGATGTGAACATTTCCGTAAGGTAATCGGAAACAGGAAAATACATTGCTCAAATAAACCAATACCGAGAGTAAATAGACGAATGGATCGAAGATAATGGTCGGAAAAAATGTCTGAAACATTGGAAGCATTTGAGATTATCTGACTCACCTATCTAGATGGTATTTTCTTTCTTCCGATGCCGTAACGAACGGTCGAAAATGAAATGATCTAATCGGCGATTGGAATCGACGACGACGTGAGAGGAACAGTGACAATCGGAGAAGATGAAGTTCAGCGCGCGCGAGAAATATGGAGTGATATTTGATTTAGCAATGTTTCACTCCTTACGAAATTAACCGAGCAAAAAAATAAAAATATCAATAGGAAAATTACTCTGAAGAAACAAGCAATTTCACGCGTTAACTTGGCGCGTCGTGCTTAGTGGTGGCCCCCACTTTTCTCCGTATTGTAGGATCGGTGTAAAATTAGTGGATGTAAATGCTTTTTTTTTTATGTAAATGCTTTTTTTTTATGTAAATGCATTTCAGAGCACGAGTCTCTAGTTAAAGTTTTTAGAAATTAATTAAATTTAATAAAATCAAAAATGTATTTTAGTTAGAATGACCGGTTCTTAGTGTAGAGTTTTTAGAAACGTTAAGAACCGATAACGTGTGGGAGCGTAATTAGGTCTGGAATTTATGGAAAAAAAGAAGTTGTAGCGTATTTCTCTCATTTGACATTTCGCGATGGGTGCGATGACGATTCAACGCCGAGGTACTGCTTCAACGCTTACTCGTGGTGGTGAAATTAAGCCTTATTCACAGAAAAAAACTGGTAACGCAAGGCGTGGACCTCAGAGATCACCGTTACGTGGTGGTGGTGTGGTGTTTGGGCCAAGACCGAAGAACTGGTCGATTAAAATCAATAAGAAGGAGAAGAAGCTAGCTTTATCGACGGCGATTTCGAGTGCGGCTTCAGCGGAAGGTGGTGCTTTTGTGGTGGAGGAATTTGGGGATAAGTTTGAGAAGCCAAAGACGAAAGATTTCTAGTCAAGTCAAGCTCAAAGTAATTCATCATTGCTTCCTTGTTTTTTTCAGATTTTTTCTTCGCAATTTAGTTTCACTTAGCAGTTATGATTCTCAGAATTGGAATCAACTCTTAACCTTTCTTTTAGTCTACTAATTCAGTTGGAATTTCGATTTCTAACATGTTAATTTTATGATTTCAGAGAGATAATGACTCGAAGAATCGTTTGTCAGTTTTATTTCTATCTGAAGGTGAGTACAATCACTTCTTTGGTGTCTACTTCTCATGGTGATTTAAAGCAAAATATACTTAGTTGTTTTTGTTGTTTTCTCTTCATTAGAGAAAGCAGAGTCCTCGCTTTGTCACGATGGTGAGGGATCAAGTTTTAGATTCTATGCACATTGACAAAGATATCAAGGATGAGGTATGTTAATATTCATTCATACTCAAGAACTCTGCGATTTTAACGTTCGCGCTCTAAACTTAACTGGAATTTTCACGAATCACGAATTAGGAGACCGTGTTTATGTTTGATTGAGACATGTTCTTCTTATATTTGATTGTATGATGCTTGAGCTAAAACTCTTCTTGATAAATGAAAAGAAGTGTCCTATGTTTAGTTATTATGGTTTGGTGTTTTATCTTATTCAGGAGTTGTATGATTTTTGGCTGCTAAATAATGAAATCGATATAATAAAAGAGAAAGCCATGTGGTTAGTTCAGTCATGAACATTGTCAAACACCCTCTACAGCCGTACTTGCATACATGATCACTAAGTAGAAACTCCACTTCACTTTACATTTGAATTGTTGTTCAAATATTTGGTACTAGTTCTGAGTTTTGTTATTGTATATATAGCAGAATCTAAATGCTATGATCTCTCCTTTCCGTCTACTCTGTCCCAGTTTATATAAATTGTGGCATCAATCTTGCATTAGTGCCAAATTGTTATAACTTATGAAGCTTTGTGATAAATATTACTTATGAACTTAACTAAATGCTTGTTGCTTGTATTCAATTTTTTTTTCAAGAACTCTTAGTGGAGTTCTACTATTGGAACCAAAATAAATCCCTTAGTAGAGTTCTTAACTTTAAAAATTTCAATATTTACAATAAAAATATGTTAAGAACCCGATAGGGAGTTCTTAAGGTTGGAGGTGGTCTTAGGTTTCTGGTTAAATTGCATCCGAACATTTCAACTGTCTGAAAATAATATCGTAATTTGTAAGAATTTAATGATCAATAATATTAGTTGTAATCTAAAGCCTAATGGAGTGTGGTTGTTGAAATGAATTCTACTCCAAGAGCATTCAAACTATCAATTTGCATGCGAACAAGGCCACAGTAGAGAGATTTGCAAGGTTCATTGTGTGGTAAAAGAGGTATTCAGTCAGAAAATGGGCCAAGGCGTAGATAAACAAAAGAAAGGTAGCTAAGTATAACAATTTATTTTCAAGGTCAAGTGCACTGAGGAAGCACATAGTGTCTTAGATTGGTATATTTCGGTTATCTATTGTGTATATATATTCAATTGTATAGAAACTTTACATTCACAATATAAGCAAGTGCATATACGGTTGTAGAGTGTAAAGAATGAAAATAACAGATCCTTCAGATATTCTTTTCTACTTTTCTCTCTATAACATACTCTCTCTTCTTCCTCATTATTCATAACATGGTATCAGAGCTAGGCTTGGGCATGATATCCGAAACATGAACCCGAACTCGAATCCGATCCAAAATATTTGAATCCGACACAAACCAAAATCTATAAAATACTTGAACGGGTTTTACATTATGGAAGTATGGGTACTCGAACCCGATCAGGTAAAACCCGAATGGGTACCCGAAATACCCAAAATATATAATACATTTACACAAATATTTAGATATATACTTATAATTACACAAATATTTAAAATTATGATTACCAATCTAAATAAACTAACAATTTATAATCAATATAACAAAATAAAACTAAAATATTAAATATTTTAATAAGTTATGATTTTTAAGTCTATTCTTTGAAAATATTTTGATTAAGAAATTAGTTTAAAAATTTGGATACCTGAACCCGAACCGAAATTTAATACCCAAACCCAAAATTTGATATTTGAACCCGACCCGAACTTGCGAAAATACCCGAACGGGTCTTATATAGGCAAACTCAAAATATTCGAAACTCGAAAGACCTGACCCGATCAGGTTTGGGTACCCAAATTCTCATGCCTAATCAGAGTTATCATCAAGCTTTGAGATCAGATTTTTTTCTTCGATTTTCATCTTGATTTTGCTTATCTTCTTTAATGGTGACTGTGGAGAATGTTCCTCGTCGCTCAGCTCAAATCTGAGCATCAACAAGCTGCTCTTCGCAATAGTCTCGACGAATGACTAGATATGTGGATATTGTTGAATCCAAGTCAGTCTCCTAACTTTATGCAAAGCGATGATCATCCAGGTCTTCTTATCTCTTTACGTCTTGATGGTTCAAACTATGATGATTGGAATGATGATATGCGTATTGCTTTGAATGCTAAAAATAAACTAGGATTTATTGACGGAACTTTATCTAAGCCTCTAAAATCGGAATCTCGCTATGATCTTTGTTCTAGATGTGACTGTATGGTCAAATTGTGGCTGCTCAATGTTGTTTCTTCTCAAATCTATCGTAGTATTTTGCATTTGAACAATGCATCTGACATTTGGCGCAATTTGCACAGTAGATTTCATATGACGAATTTACCAAGGACTTTCAATATGATGAAAGAGATTCAGGATCTTCGTCAGGGATCAATGACTCTTTCTGAGTACTATACTACCTTGAAGACCCTATGAGATAATTTGGATAGTAGTAAAGAGCATGATGATCCTTGTACTTGTGGTAAAGTTGTTAGTATTCTTCTTAAACAAGAGCGAGATCAAATTGTGAAGTTGTCTTAATGAATCTTATGCAATTATCAAGCATCAGATCATTATGAAGTAAGGTTTTACGTTCTTAGGTTGAGGTTTATAATATCCTTGATCAGGATGATAATTAACAAAAAAATTTCTACTGGTGTTGTTCCTCCTGCAAATGTGTTACAAGCATCTAATAACATTTCAAATTAACTATTCTCAGTATGGAGCTGGAAAACCTCGACATGTATGTTCATTATGTAACAGAGTTGGTCATGTTATTGATAGATGTTACAAGAAACATGGATATCCATCGGGAGTTACACCAAAGGGGAAGAACAATTCTAAGAAACTTGATTCTATTGATGTTGCTTTGGTTACAAACAATGCTTCTGGAAATTTGGATAATTTGATTGATAATTTGAGTGCAGAACAAGTTCAGCAGTTCATTGTCTTATTCAGTTCTCAACTTCAAACTACACCTACTACTTCAACTGAAACCAATACATTGAAGCCCTCATCCAGTAACTCGGGTACAAAAAATTTCTAAATTTGTGTATTGTTTTATTGGAATTTTAACTATTCTGCAATATCATTTTATGGTTCAATCATGGATCCTTCATTATGGATCCTTCTCATGATTAAATCTTTTTCAGACTCTTGATAATTCTATTGTGAGTCATGTTAATCTTCTAACATGAGCAAAAGTTGGAATCAATGATATTGGTACTATTAAAGTTAGTGAACACATAACACTGCAAAATGTGTTGCTCATACTTGAGTTTAGATTGAACCTCATCAGTATAGCATCTGCTGACAATGAGTTCACTTGTCTCTTTGATGCTTCTTCTTGTACTATCCAGAATCCTATCAAGGAGTTGAAGATTGGTCTAGCTAAGAAGATAGTGAATCTTTATGTGTTAGAGACACAACATGACAATGTTTCTATAAACTCGGTGGTTGATGTTGATGTTTGGCACAAAAGGCTTGGTCATGCTTCATTCTCCAGACTTGATGTTATATTATAAACATTAGGAACCACAAAACAGAAGAATAAAGAAAACTCTTATTGTCATATTTGCCATTTGGCTAAACAGAAGAAGTTATCATTTCCTTCCCAGAACAATATTTGTAATTCAACATTTAGCTATTACATATTGATGTCCTTTCTTTGTTGAAACAATTGAAGGATATAGGTACTTTCGAACGATTGTGGATGGTCATCCACGTGCAACTTGGGTGTTTCTTCTGCGTACCAAAGCTGATGTTCTCACTGTTTTTCCTTCTTTTATTCAACAAGTAAAGAAGTAGTACAATGTATCAGTCAAGTCAGTACGTTCAGACAATGCTCGTGAACTAAAATTCATAGAGTTCTATAGCAAGAAAGGCATCATTTTGTATCACTCATGCCCTGAAATGCTTGAACAAAATTCAGTAGTTGAAAGAAAGCATTAGCATATCCTTAATGTGGCTTGATCTCTTTTATTTTAGTCACATGTTCATCTTTGTTATTGGGGTGACTGCATTCTCACAACAGTTTTCCTTATCAATCAAACTCCTTCAACATTGTTAGGCTGCTTGTGTTATGGCTCTACTTCACCAACAAAGCATCATAAATTTTCTCCAAGGGCTCGTGCTTGTTTGTTCCTCAGATATCCTTCTAGATTCAAAGGTTATAAGCTACTTGATCTCCAAAGTAACACCATATTCATATCAAGAAATTTGGTTTTTCATGAAAGTGTTTTTCCTATGGATAAAAGATCTTCTCAACATGATATATTTACACCATTAGATTCTGAGTCCTCAGGTAATACTTTCCAGTCTTATACTCAAATTCCTCCATTAATACCACCTATTATTTCTCCACCTCTATCATCACAAATTTCTTCCTCTCGTCCTAATATAGTACCATCTCATTTAGCAGATTATCATTGCTATAATACTACTTCGATTACAGCTCATCATATCTCTCAACTTGATGTATCTAATGCGTTTTTTAATGGTGAATGAGAGGAGGAAATTTGTTTGAAGTTGCCTGATGGATATGCATAGAGATATATTGCTAGTACTGGTCAACCTCTTCCACCTAATGATGTTTGTAAGCTTTGAAG
>JAKUCM010001225.1:0-58152 GCA_023374145.1 Lepidium sativum | reverse complement strand
CCAAATTGTATTATCGACTTCTCTCTAATATCTTTGTTCATCGGTCTCCCTCTCTTCCTCCTCATGTCCGCCGTGGCTGATGGTACCTCTACGGTAGTCTTAGTGACCGGAGGAGAGGGAGAGATGGGCCTTGAGTTCGACATCCACACGTGAATGGTGCTCTCGTTTTGATTCATGCTTGAGACTCAAAATGAGAGGCGATTCGTGAGATAAACTTTTTGATTTCTTAAAGTCCTTTTCCATTGGTCATGGAAATATTAGGAGAAATTAAAAATTGTTGGAAATTTTTTGTTTTCCACTATTTTTTTTTTCAGTTTATTTTCTGATATGTTACATGTGTCCCATTTAGTAGAATTTCAAAAGAATATTTATTATAGCATGTGTATTTATTAATAGATGTGATATAGAAAAGACATAAATTCTCTAGTTTGAACTCTATATATATGTTTTCATGATATAAGACATTTTATTTATAAGCACATGTAGTAAAAAGACTCATTTTTCAAAGAAGTTATTATCTATTAAATATACGGTGTCATATAAATTTATGATTTGAAGTGTTGTGATGGGTAAGAACATGTTTGAAAAGTTATCATACTCGCAGATTTAATTACTCTAACACTTGAAATTAACCGAGAAACGTCTATTGTTGGTTGAAAACTATTTCTATACCTCCTATTAGGTTTGAGTTTATTTTAGGTCTTCAATTTTTTTTTGGAAGGGATCCTTTCAAGGTAAAGTCCTAAAAAGAAAAAAGAAAAAAATAAATTCAGTATCTTTTGTTTAATACTAAAAAAAAAAATCCGACCAAAAAAGATATTGAAACATAAGTAAAAATATACAAAAGTGGTATATGTTATATATATTTAAAAATATAAGCAAATGGGGAAAGAAAGAATTTGGTAAAATAAAAACTGCCACAAATGCAAAATATCAAGTATGGTAATATATTTGTATTTTTGTTTTAGTCAAAGAAATGATGATTTGTCATAAAACCTTTTTCGAAACTCAAAACATCTCCTCCTCACCTCCAACACAAACCCAAAAATGACTTTCAAATGTGAAGATAAAACAACATTCAAATTGAAAACCCATGGGCCAAGCCCAATGTAATACTTCGACAATTTACGGTCGGTCCACTTGCCAACGACAAAACCACGTACATACATCAACCCCACCCAAACGGATGACTTGCTTTTTTACCAACCGAATACGGATGATATACTTATTGACCCAAAGAGAAGTGATTGTCCTTTTTTAGTAAAAAGAATATGAAAATCACAACGCCAATTGCGCCTTCATCTCCTCCTTCTATCGTAATTTACTTTACAATTAGTTAAGGGGTCTCAAAAAAAAATGTCGAGTTGGTAAAAACAAAGAGCGAGCAAACTTAGGGAAAGAGAAGTGCAAAGCTGACTTTGTTTTTTCCCAATCGAACCATCAACTCTCAAGTCTTACCAATCATGGCTCCACCATGTTTTTTCTCAAATTTTGTCGCCACACTACTTCACTTGAATTATTCCATTTATTTAACATTCAAAATCAATCAATTTCTTTTAAATACAAAATTGCTAATTTTTTCTACTTAACCATCAAATCTCTAAGTTCGGACCACATTTAATTTCCAAATAGTTGGTTTGGGTTTTGGCTCCACTACTCTTTAGTTAACAAATAAAAACATACAAAACCAGTAAATTTATACCCAAAAATGTATTCTCACATATAAATATAAAGTTTTAACAAAGCTTCATAATAATATTATCCAAAGAGATTAAACATATCATTTTTTCTCTCTCTTAAAGCGATAAACACAATCTACTTTGGAGGATTCGAAACCCTAACTGACGTCGATCTAAACCATCGCAGGGGTGGCTTTCAAAGCACCAGAGTTGTGGCTCATTTCTCTATTTTTCTTCTTTGTTTCATCGGTTTGAGATGTTTTCGAAATTGTTGTTAGTGGCCTAACAAATGTGTTGTCGATCGTAGCGGCTAATGGAGGGTTTCGTCTTCGTCTTGTCACTATTAGATAACGAATATCCTATATTCTGTTTTTATTTATTCCATATCCTAGGAATCTCCCTAATGTTTAGGAATCTATCTTAAAGACTTGTAAGTACTTTTCTAATATAAACGAATACATGAATGAGAACTCCTCAAGAAGATTCTATGCATCCTAACATGGTATTAGAGCCTTTCTATACTCTCTGAATATACCTTTGGAGTTCTCCTGATTTTCTCTTCTATCTCTTCTTCCGTTCTCACGCGGTCCTCATGGCGACTAATGCCGCACCGCCGACAGTCTCGACTTCTGATCGAATCTATGGCATCTCCAACATCAAGTCTCATATTCCCATAACCCTAGACCTAGAGGAATCGAACTATGATGCTTGGCGAGAGCTCTTCTATACTCACTGTTTATGTTTTGATGTATTAGGTCACATCGATGACACGTCTCTGCCAGCTGATCCGAACGACATGACATGGAGAAAGCGTGACAGGATCGTGAAGCTACGGATCTATGGCACGCTCTCACCAAAACTCTTTCAATCCTCCTTCATATCCGGATCCACGTCAAGAGAAATATGGCTGAAAATCGAGAACCAGTTTCGAAGCAACAAAGACGCACAAGCGATGCACTTAGACAATGAGCTTCAGACTAAAGACATCGGTGATCTAAAGGTCACATATTACTGCCATCAGATGAAGAAGTTAGCTGACTCACTTTACAACGTTGATGCTCCGGTTCAAGAGAAAACATTGGTAATGTATATTCTCAATGGTCTTAATGCTAAATTTGACAATGTTATCAATGTGATAAAGCATCAGAAACCGTTTCCCTCCTTTGATGATACACTATCAATGCTTAAGGATGAAGAAAGTTGCTTATCAAAAATAACAAAACCGAACCTGTCGCTTGCGGATCACGCATCTTCACCCACGATACTCAATGCAGCCGAGTCACAACAACAACCCGATCTCGCGAGCCGCAGCTCCTCGTCAAGCAATAGAGGTCGAGGAAGAGGAAACGGTCGTGGTCGTGACCGAGGGCGCTCCTACCAGCCGCGTCCTCCCTTCCCGAATGTCGCATATCCTTGGGGCCCTCCAATGTGGCCATCACCTTACCCAATGTGGCAGCCACCATTCGGATATCCACAAGTGCAACAAGGTAATGGTCTGCTAGGTCCGAGACCATAAACACAGGGACCACCGAATGCAGAACACACTACCGACTTTGCACACGCGTTTTCCACATCAACACTACAAGATCCATCCGATGGACAATGGTAGATTGATTCGGGAGCAACATCATACATTACATCGTGTACAAGTATTTCTAAAGTTGGTTTTAATCAAAGCATTGGAAAGTCAATAACAGTTGGAAATGGAAATAAAATTCCAGTTTCTTCTACGCGTTCAATAAGTCTTGCTAATAACTCACGTCCTTTTTCATTTTCCAATATTCTTGTTGCCCCAAATATCATTCAAAACCTCATTTATGTCCAATGTTTTACTCGTGACAACTCTTGTTCTGTTGAATTTGACCCTTTTGGTTTTTCCAATTAAGGATCTTACAACCAAGAGGATAATACACCGCAGTGATAGCAATGAAGAGCTTTACCCATTTTTAGCACCTTCAATAAAACGAGCAGGACCTAGAGCCATGGTTACACAAAATTCAGACATATGGCATCAAAGACTAGCTCATCCTAGTAACACTACTCTTCATTTTCTTATTTCTACTTCAGTGATTTGTTGTAATAAAACCATGACATCTTCCTGTCATGCTTGCAAACTTGGGAAACACATTAAATTGCCATTTTCTTCTTCTACTTCTAATGTTTCTTCTCCTTTTGAAATAATTCATTCTGACTTATGGACCTTACCAGTACCAAGTATTTCAGGAATAAAATACTATGTTTTGTTTTTGGATCAATACTCACATTTTCTTTGGGTTTATCCGTTACAACAGAAAAGTGAAGTATTTGGCAAGTTTCACCAATTATATACTTATGTCAAACACTATTTCAATGTGTCAATAAAATCACTACAATTTGATAATGGAGGAGAATACAATAATGCTCAATTTCATGAGTTCCTCGGCATTAATGGTATACAATTTTGCTTTTCATGTCCTCACACATCACAACAAAATGGACGAGCGGAGAGAATGATCCGAACCATCACCAATGCTGTCCGATCTCTTCTCTTTCAAGCTCACCTCCCACCTCGGTTTTGGGTAGAGGCTCTACACATTGCGTTACATATCTTGAATATTCTCCCTTCAAAATCCACTCAAAATAAAGTACCTTTTCATTTACTCTTCTCAAAACATCCCACTTAAACTCATCTTAAAGTCTTTGGTTGTTTATGTTACCCACACTCAAACATCTCAAATAAGTTATCTCCTCGTTCAACTCCTTCACTCTTCCTCGGATATCCACTTTTTCATAAAGGGTATCGGTGTTATGATCTTCACACTAAAAAGATCATACTTTCAAGACATGTTACATTTGATGAAACTACTTTCCTTTATCAAAATGTATCGGATTCCAATATCACTACTTCACAGCTTTTTGATACAGATTCGAAACCTTTTATGATTCAAAAACAACTCCTTCTCACGCCAACAAACACTTCTCCACCGTCAATGACTTCACTCCCGGAGCGTGAACAACAACAGCCCTCATGCCGTATTGTAACACGCTCCCAACACGGGATTCACAAGCCAAAACGAGTTCTGTCCCTACTATCTCAAACTTCTTCTCCACTTCCTCGGGGCTACAAGCAAGCCTTATTGAATCCGGATTGGAAACCATCCATGATTGATGAATACAATGCTTTGATTAATGCTAACACTTGGAAATTAGTGCCAAAACCTGCATGTGTGAACATGGTGAATGCAATGTGGCTATACAAGCACAAAAAAGGTCGATGGGACGTTAGCTCGATACAAATCTTGGCTGGTCGTGAACGGCAAGTCACAAGAGTATGGCATCGACTATGTCAGTCCGATAGTTAAGCCAGCAACTATAAAGTCTGTTTTACACATCGCTGTCAATAATGACTGGCCCATACATCAACTGGATGTGCAAAATGCCTTCCTTCACGGCAAGCTGTCTGAAATAGTGTACATGCGGCAACCTCCCGAATTTGTGGATAAAGATTATCCGGACCATGTTTGTCTCCTAAAAAAAGCTATTTACGGCTTAAAGCAAGCCCCGCGTGCGTGGGATCCAGGGTTTGCAAATTTCATCATTAACTTGAGATTCAAGCAAAGCAAATCTGACACCTCTTTGTTTGTATATAAGCACGGCTCCGATATAGCTTATCTCTTGCTTTATGTTGATGATATCATACTAACGGCTTCCACTCAAGCACACCTCAACTCGGTCATCGAATTGCTAAAGAAGGAGTTCCCGATGACAGACCAAGGCCGGCTCCGGTACTTCCTCGACATCTCGGTCCAACATACGCCAGGCGGCGTATTCCTCTCGCAAGAAAAGTATGTTGCGGACATCTTAGACTGCGCCGGGATGCTTCATTGCAAACCTATAGCAACCCCAGTCAACCTCAACTCCAAGCTCAAGGCTGAAACTGGTCTGAAAGTTCAAGACCCTACACAGTACCGAAGCTTGGCTGGGGCTCTCCAATACTTAGCATTCACACGTCCTGATATCAGCTATGCGGTTCAACAAATTTGCCTATATATGCATGATCCGCGCGTCTCCCATCAACACGCCTTGCAACGAATCCTGCGGTACATACAAGGCACACCTGGCCATGACCTCAACATTACGAAGACCAAAGACAACACATTGACCGCATACTCAGATGTCGACTGGGCAGGCTGCTCCGATACACGGCGTTCATTGTCCGGCTATTGCGTCTTCCTTGGTAACACACTACTCTCCTGGTTAGCTAAGCGACAACGCACGGTCTCACGGTCAAGCGCAGAGGCTGAATACAAAGGCGTTGCCATTACAGTCTCCGAAACGTGTTGGCTACGTAATCTATTGCTTAATCTACACTCCACAATCACCAAAGCTACGATTGTTTTTTGTGATAACATTAGTGTAGTGTACCTATCAACGAATCCGGTTCAGCACCAACGTACCAAACACGTCGAGATCGACATTCATTTTGTAAGGGAAAAGGTGGCTAAAGGCGAAGTACGAGTTCTTCACATTCCGGCTACACAACAATATGCCGACATTTTTACAAAGGGCCTACCAACTTCTTTATTTACTCAATTCCGGTCCAGTCTTGGCGTCGTTCCAAGACCAACTCTCCAACTGCGGGAGGGTATTAGATAACGAATATCCTATATTCTGTTTTTATTTATTTCATATCCTAGGAATCTCCCTAAAGTTTAGAAATTTATCTTAAACACTTGTAACTACTTTTCTTATATAAACGAATACATGAATGAGAATTCCTCAAGGAGATTTTATGCATCCTAACAGTCACTGCGCTCGTCTCAATCTCGCAGGTGGTCCTCCACCTCGAGTTCGTGAAGCCTAGCACCTTCTTCGTCTTTCCCAAGTTGATGTTCTCTTTTTCCATGAAGCTTTTTTTCGGTCGAGATAATAGAAACTTGGGGTTTAGGTTGATATCAGTCTAGTCAATTTTCGGTATTAGTTTCGTTGTTGGTGACTCTCTCTTCTAAAACCCAGATATTTAAATAATGTAACTTTGGATAATAGTTTAAAAGTTCTGAGTAAAACTTTTTTGAGTGTAGGGTTATGTTCACCCACACCAAAGAATGGAAAACCGCAATCATTCACACAACCACTTCCCTTTTTCACTTATATTTTACCATCATCTCTTTCTTTTTACATTTATCGGTAATAAAAGTTGCTATATCATTTTTATTTTATTTTTACAATTGCTGTTATCTTATAAAACACTGTTCCTTTCATATACATTAAACTGTAAATTTCATGAAAATCCTATACAGTTAGAGTCCATTTTATTATTACTTGAGCAATGGAGTATATCGATTTTAACATTATTCTATGTTTTTTTACCTTCATTAATTCTGTTCTTAGTCAATCCTATGTCAGTAAATTTTTGTTTTTTACTTTCTCTATGTGTACTCTTCTGGCACTTGTAGTCACAGAGAAATTCATAACAGATCATACAAAGGAAAAGCAAAAGGAAAGCAAAATGAAAGATTCCATTTTTTTGTCGTTTTAAATCAATTTTCTTTTTCTGTTTAAATAAAAACAGATCATTACTCTCTTCTCACTCACTCTTCTCTTTCCCGCCCATCCATCAGTCATGGCTAAAGCTCTTCACTTTCTTCTCCTCTATCTTCTTCACCTCTCTGTTTCCTTTGCTCAAAACGACACAAATGCCCTCACACTCTTTCGTCTCCAGACCGATGCACACGGCAATCTCGCCGGAAATTGGTCAGGCTCCGACGCTTGTTTCTCCTCATGGCGCGGTGTTTCTTGCTCGCCGTCTTCTAACCGTGTCACTGGTCTCTCTCTTCCTTCACTCTCCTTACGAGGACCATTAATCTCTCTCTCTTCCTTAGACCAGCTTCGTCTTCTCGACCTCCATGATAACAGACTCAATGGCACCGTTTTACCTCTCATAAACTGTTCTAACCTCAGACTTGTTTATCTCGCCGGTAATGATCTCTCCGGTGAAATCCCTAAAGAGATCTCCTTTCTAAAGCGAATGATACGTCTTGATCTTTCTGATAACAACATTCGTGGAGTAATCCCTCGAGAGATATTTGAATTTACAAGGATTTTGACTATCCGGCTTCAGGACAATGAGTTAACGGGTCGGATTCCGGATTTCTCTCAGGTGAAGTCACTTCTTGAACTGAACGTCTCGTTCAATGAACTGCACGGTAATGTCTCCGACGCTGTTGTGAAGAAATTTGGGGAATTGAGCTTATCTGGTAATAAAGGATTATGCGGGTCAGATCCGTTACCGGTTTGTTCTTTCACAAACGATCCGGAATCTTCCAATACAGATCAGATCGTTCCGTCGAATCCTACATCGATTCCTCATTCACCTGTTACCCGCCGAAAAACCGACACTTCACGGCCATAGAGGGCTTAAACCTGGAATAATCGCCGCCGTTATCGGTGGTGCTGTGGCGGTTATCGTCTTAGTGTCTTTCACTTTTGCTTTCTGCTGCGGAAGATTAGACCGTAGTAACGGCGGAGGATCGAAATCCGTAAGTCTAGAGAGTGGTTTCGTCGGAGGAGGAGAAGGGAAGAGACGAAGTAGTTACGGCGGAGGAGGGGAAGAGAGTGACGCCCGACGTCGGCGACGGATAGGAGTCGACTTGTGTTTTTTGAGAGGAGGAAACAGTTTGAGCTTGAGGATTTGTTGAAAGCATCGGCGGAGATGCTTGGGAAAGGAAGTCTAGGGACAGTGTACAAGGCGGCGCTTGACGACGGTTCAACAACTGTGGCCGTGAAAAGGCTTAAAGATGCGAATCCATGTCCGAGGAAGGAGTTTGAACAGTACATGAAGATTATTGGAAGGCTTAAACACCAAAACGTTGTTAAACTCAGAGCTTATTACTACGCTAAAGAAGAGAAGCTCCTAGTTTATGAGTATCTCCCTAATGGAAGCTTACACTCTCTTCTCCATGGTCAATCTCTCTCTAAGCTTAAAATTGCTCTGTTTTGGAATTTGATCAATTGGGTTGCTAAAAGTTTTGACTTTTATAACATTGGGTAATCGAAAGTTTTGATTTTTGATTGGTGTTTTAGGGAACCGAGGTCCTGGACGGATTCCTTTAGATTGGACGACGAGGATTAGTCTAATGTTAGGAGCAGCGAGAGGATTAGCGAAGATACACGACGAGTATAGCATTTCGAAGATCCCTCACGGCAACATCAAATCATCTAACGTTCTACTCGACAGAAATGGCGTGGCATTGATCGCCGATTTCGGTTTATCTCTTTTGCTAAACCCGGTTCACTCTATCGCCCGGTTAGGAGGCTACCGTGCACCGGAGCAGTCAGAGATCAAACGACTCTCTCAGAAAGCCGACGTGTACAGCTTTGGTGTGTTGCTACTTGAGGTTCTCACGGGAAAAGCTCCCTCAATGTTTCCATCTCCTTCGAGACCTAGATCAGCAGCATCAGTAGCGGTGGAGGAGGAGGAGGAAGCGGTGGTTGATTTGCCGAAGTGGGTGAAGTCAGTGGTGAAGGAGGAATGGACAGCTGAGGTTTTTGATCCGGAGCTTTTGAGGTACAAGAACATTGAGGAGGAGATGGTGGCAATGTTGCATATCGGATTAGCTTGCGTCGTGCCGCAGCCTGAGAAGAGGCCAACGATGGTTGAAGTTGTTAAGATGATTGAGGAGATTAGAGTTGAGCAATCTCCCGTTGGAGAAGATTTCGATGAGTCAAGGAACTCCATGTCTCCGTCGTTGGCCACCACAGAAGACGGCCACGTTTGATGCTTTTGTTCAATATCTATTGCCGGATTTTCTGGATTTTCGGGTTCTTGCTTAGAATCTCCTGTTTATGAATTTGTCGAAGTTGTTTTTTTAGCTAACGTTTTTAGTGTCTTCACGATTTGTGATTTCGTATTTTGTGGATGTATTATGAAAGCCGTTTCAAGTAATGGTTTATGTAAAGAGGAGGCCCATTACTGACTCTCGGAAGCCCAGTAAGGCCCATATGTTTAAGATTTACGCACATTGATCAAGGTTCTTCTAGAACGATGGGTGCTTTTGTGTCCCCTACCCCTCGTAAATTGTCTTATTGGTTGAAGAGCCAGTCCTTGGGATTTGACCTTTCGCATACCGTTTGAGCCCACTGGAATTTGTTTTTACCGATTAATTTTGTTTCGAATAAAGATCTGTGGTAAACAAAACCATGGGACTAGTGTTAAATAAGTACTAATCATCAAAGGGCATGGAATAAAAATTGAGGTAAGCAATGGAATATAAAGTGTTTATTAGTATGAGTTGAAACTTCAAATTTGCAGTAATCATTTAACGCTTCACATAACGTTTGAGGTCATGTATTATGATTGGCCTAATTAACTAAATTAACGAATGGTCAACTACATTATTAGCCAATAACATGTTTTTCCTTTTCATTTAGCTGGGTGGTTGGCTTGGGTTAGCATCTCTCAAACTACATCATGTCTTAATTAATTTTTAATGATGGGTTCTGTATTCGGAGCTTTTATATGTATTTATGGTTTAGGGCTTTAAGCCTTTAAGCACGTATATGCCTTGCTGCGGCAAGCTTATTTGACCCCTTCGAGCATGATTAATGGTGGAACCCTTTAGGATTTTTGGCGAACCCTGATTGGCTCATTTTTTAATTTTTCTTTTTTGTGGTTAAGAACCCGTAAGGGGTTCCACCATTAATCATGTTCTTACCCAAGAATGTAACTTGAGGAATACTAAACTGATCATAATTTATTTGCTTTGTTTTATTTTTGTCTAATTATCACCTCAACAAAAATTCAATCCATATCCATATTTCAGGTCCTAAAACCTTATCATTTTTTCTATTTGTATTAGGGAAGAATTGAATCCTAATATCAAAAACTTGTTAATTAAATACTCTCTTCGACTAATTATTTTGTTTAGATCCGTTGACTAAATATTTGAATACATTAGTACTATTTTAACAAGATTATTATTATTTTTTTGTCAACTAATCTATTGACTTTTAAATTTAACTTTTATAACTGCAGGTAGGAGATTCGATCCTTAGTGCCATAAGGATTTTTAAAGTGACTATACTACTGGGCCATATGTCCTTGGCGATTATTTTGAATTTGTATATCATATTTTTGAAAAAATGTCAATAATAAATGTGTTTTTTTCTCTGACAAACCTCAATAAATAAATGTTTAGTTTGAATATTTACACTAACTTATGGTAACTTTATTTTTTTTGTTTGTTAAAGGACTAATGGTAATTGTGTCCTTTGTATTGACTATACATATAGATAGTGTATGTAACTTTAAAAGTGTTTGATTCTTTTTCATATCATTTAAGTAAACTAAAAATTATTTCAATCATATTGCTGATAGAACAAAAAATCAGATCATTTGGGGGTATCAGATCGATTTATGTAAAACAATGGGTGATAATTCGCATTCAGATAGTAGAAAGTGTAGGGGTTAGAAACAAGTAAAACGAAAAAGTCGATGGCTTGTTTTAAAACATTTCATTGTGTGCTATTTAAACGAAAACTGTGTCGTATTTTGGAGGCATATTCGACGGTCAAGCGCATTAAATTATACTCAATCACGCACACTTCACTCCGCTTCTTCACTCCGCAATTCCTTTGCTTCCTCCTCCCGGTACCGTCGATCGCCGCCTGAGAAGTCTTAATTTTGCTCAGCAGTCATGCATTCGAGTCATCTTCTTCTCGAGGAACCGATCAGGATGACTTCAATCCTCGAGCCTTCTAAATCAGTGAGCTATTTACTTTTCCTTCTCTAGTTTTGTGTGTGATTGTTTGTTTTTCCTAGTTCGTTGTTGATTTCTCATTACGCTTGGATGTGTTGCGATATTTTAAGAATTGAAGTCTTGATTTCTATGGGGTTTATTTCGTTTTCGAGGTTTTTGATCCGCTTGATGTTATTTCGTAGAGTTTCTTCCCGGCTTTGACTAAAATTGTGGGGACTTTAGGTCCTAAATCTCGATCCATCGAGGTGATTTCCGGTTGCCTCAAAGCTGGAATGTCCGGTAATAGCGATTACTTCCCTTTTTTACTATCCGAGATGTTGATTTGCTTGGGTTTACTCTCACTGATTACTTTCTTTGCCGTTCTTTTTCTAGTGGCTCGATTCGATTTCTCTTGGTGCGATGCAGAATATCACCAGGAGACTCTTGAGAATCTGAAGCTGGCAGTGAAGAGCACTAAGAAGCTTTGTGCTGTATGTTCTCTTTTATCTGGTTTTGCTCTGCTAGATCTTTGGATTGGCCACGCTTTTATTTGGTAGTAAGCTTGTGATCTCATGGATTAAGATGGTTTCTGACTTCTTCAGGTTATGCTAGACACTGTAGGACCTGAGTTGCAAGTTATTAACAAGACTGAGAAAGCTATCTCTCTTAAAGCTGATGGCCTTGTAACTTTGACTCCCAGTCAAGATAAAGAAGCCTCCTCTGAAATCCTTCCCATTAATTTTGATGGGCTAGCGAAGGTTCTATAAGACCCTTATTGTTTACTTTTTGGAGAAATATAATTCCACGTTACTTATAGCTAAGTGATGGATGTTATATTGTTTGGTGTCTTCAGGCAGTTAAGAAAGGAGACACTATCTTTGTTGGACAATACCTATTCACTGGCAGTGAAACCACTTCAGTTTGGCTTGAGGTATGAGAAGAGCTTGTATATGCAACTCTATGGTGTTCTCTGAAATTCGATTTTAGACTTTTAGATGTTTGTGTCATGAGAAGACCGACCATTTAAACAAACCTTCAGGTTGAAGAAGTTAAAGGAGATGATGTCATTTGTGTGTCAAGGAACGCTGCTACTCTTGGTGGTCCGTTGTTCACGTTGCACGTCTCTCAGGTTGACATTGATATGCCAACCCTCACTGAGAAAGATACCGAGGTCACTTAGCTCTGTCTCTCGTAATATTCTTAGCTTATCTGTTCGAATGCCTTAAATTTTTTTTTTTATCTATTTTGGTTCTCCTCTAGATCATAAGCACATGGGGGGTTCAGAACAAGATCGATTTTCTCTCATTATCTTACTGTCGACATGCAAAAGATGTTCGCCAGGTCCACATTCTTTATCATAGTGATCTTTCTATACTGCCTTTCGAGTGTGACTTGTATAATTACTAAAACTTTTGAGATTTTGACACGTTTGATTGTTATGTCACAGGCACGCGAGTTGCTTAAAAAGTTTGATGACCTCTCTCAAACACAAATATTTGCAAAGATTGAGAATGAACAGGTGAACGAAAGGCATTTATCCTTTCTTTACATGTCTCTCTCTGCAACTGTATTTCATTTAGAATGGGTATAGTGGTGATTATATACTTGTGTATTTGATTTTAGGGACTGACCCACTTCGACGAAATTTTACAAGAAGCAGATGGTATTATTCTTTCTCGTGGGAATTTGGGTATTGATTTACCTCCGGAAAAGGTATGATCGTGGCTCTCAAATCAACTTGCTTAAGTTGAAAGCCCTATGCACTTTCTATTACTGATATACCATCATCTAGTTCGAAGTACTAAGTTGACCTTAAAATGTAAAAACTTGCAGGTGTTTTTGTTCCAAAAGGCTGCTCTTTACAAGTGTAATATGGCTGGGAAGCCTGCCGTTCTCACTCGTGTTGTAGACAGTATGACAGACAATCTACGGCCAACTCGTGCAGAGGCAACTGATGTTGCTAATGCTGTTTTAGACGGTATGTTCAGTCTTTGAAATACATATTTGTACTGCTTACATATTATAGGAGTGAATAGATATTTCTGGATCAGAGTTTTGGACACAAGTTGATGTGAGTTTCTTTCTTTTCAATTTCTGCAGGAAGTGATGCAATTCTTCTTGGTGCTGAGACCCTTCGTGGATTGTACCCTGTTGAAACAATATCAACTGTTGGTAGAATCTGTAGTGAGGTATACTTTATCTTATAATTCTTAAGTACTATTATTTCCATCGCCTTCTTAGTATTATAATCATCTTAGCCATTGTTTGTCTTCTCTGACACATTTACGTATTGGTTTATAGGCAGAGAAGGTTTTCAACCAAGATTTGTTCTTCAAGAAGACTGTCAAGCATGTTGGTGAACCAATGACCCACTTGGAATCTATTGCTTCTTCTGCTGTAAGCCGCTCTTCTGTGTTTCCTATGGAACTTCGGGGTTGAGAATTTGCCTTTCAAGTGGATAACTTCTGTCCGCATTTCTAACTTAATGGCTAAGTTTCTGCTTGATATTAGGTACGGGCAGCCATCAAGGTTAAGGCATCCGTAATTATATGTTTCACCTCATCTGGAAGAGCAGCAAGGTTCTCGCTATTCCTTCCATCTTTAACTGTTCTTCATTTAAATTCTTTAAGGCTGTCTATTGAATGTTTCTTCCATCTCTGTGAAGGTTGATTGCCAAGTATCGGCCAACTATGCCCGTTATCTCTGTTGTCATTCCGCGACTTACCACGAATCAGCTGAAGTGGAGCTTTAGCGGAGCCTTTGAGGTAAAACTTGATTCTGTTTGTGTGTTGTTAGAGAAAATTATTTTCAAAAATGAATTGGGCTTTCGCTTATGTCATTTGCTGAGTTTTCAAGCCACATGCTGTACAGTTGCTGTTTGCTTACTTCTGTTCTGCATTTCCTATTTATGTTACATCGTCTATCATCAAAAGAATAGTAACTACCAAATCTAATGTATAATAATTAGAACTAGTAACCCTCTCGAATGTTAGCTCCTTCTTGTAAACTTCAAACCCTATGACTGGTGTAATGTAAGAAACCAAAATTTGGGAATTGATACAAGAAGAAGTCGAAGCTTTCTAGCTGTTTTATATCTGAATTGCCTATATGGACTTGATCTGATAGCTGCTCAAAGTTAACATTGTGTTTGTGTATATAATGGTCTCAGGCAAGGCAGTCACTTGTAGTCAGAGGTCTCTTCCCCATGCTCGCTGACCCTCGTCACCCTGTAAGTCTCTATTGCATTTCATCTTTCTATCTCAAACTAAATAAAGTACCAAATTTAGACTAAAACACTGGGTGGGGTTTAATAAAATAATAAATACTCTGGTGTGTTTTTGAATCTTTGATCAGGCGGAATCAACAAGCGCAACAAACGAGTCTGTTCTGAAAGTGGCTCTAGACCATGGAAAAAAAGCAGGAGTGATCAAGTCACATGACAGAGTTGTGGTCTGTCAGAAAGTAGGTGATGCATCCGTGGTCAAAATCCTTGAGCTCGATGATTAGAAGAAGCAGGCTGAATCTTCTCTCTTCTTGTTTCTTTTTTTGCTGTGTACTAATCAAATTTCATGGTCTTCAAAAGCTCTTGGTGCCTCCCAAGAAAAAAAAATACTATAGGTTTTTGTTTTGCCGGCGAGATGTGTCGGCCAAATACCGGAGTGAATGTATTTTCTCCGGAACCTTGTTCTTTTTTGTATCTAAGAGTATATTTCCGAGTTATGATACAAAACATTTCCCACTATATGCAGCATAATATCTAATTGTTCTTATTATGCATATTGAAATAGCTGTTCTTCTAGTGATATATACTCTATATTGTAACAAGTAAAACAAAAGCGCCCGTGGCCTAATGGATAAGGCGTTTGACTTCTAATCAAACGATTGTGGGTTCGAGTCCCACCGGGCGTGCTATTTTTTTGGTTTTTCCATCTCGTAAGGCGTTGATGATCCACGCGCGTAACAAAACTTTCTCTTTCGATTTTCTCTGACGTTTCCATATATTTTTCCTCACTTTCTCGTCCCGGAAAATCATCAATGAGATAAGAGAATATCAAAATTCTACACAATACTTTACTTCTCCACCATCCTGCTATGGCTCTTCATCACTTCGATTTTCTCCGCGTGTAAGCGTTTTCAGGTATTTGAGAGACATGGGATTGTCCTTTTCGAACCTGAACGGTGTGAGTAATGGTCTCGCAAGCAGACCGAGTCTCGGTGATATACCCGAGAGTTGTGTTGCTTGCGTGATCCTGCACCTGGACCTGGCACCACCGGGGATTTGTAATCTAGCTCGCCTGAATCGAACATTTTGTGGTGCGGCTTGGTCGGATGCTGTATGGGAGAGGAAGCTGCCAAGTAATTGCCAGAATTTGCTTGATCTATTGCTATCGGAGAGATATCAGAGTCTCTCTAAGAAGAATATTTTCGCTTTGCTCTCTCGTCCTATCCCGTTCGACGATGGTAATAGGGTCTGTTTAAGTCGATGGATTGGAAATTGGGAATTAGGGGTTTCCTCATGTGTGTTCTTAAGTTCCGGTTTGAATAATTCCCTCTGATGGATTAGATATGGGAATTGGGAACTGAGAACAATGTCTCCTGTTGCAGGAAGTGTGGATTGATAGATGGACAGGACGGGTTTGTATGGCGATTTCGCAAGAGAAATGGCCATAACTAGAATCGAAGACAGAAGGTATTGGAATTGGTTTGCAACAGAAGAATCAAGGTACAATATTTTCCGGAGTTCATTCAACTTTTCATTGTTCAGCAAGTAGATATCAACAAGAGCATTTGCAATACTTAGTTTAGAATAATTCTTGTTAGCTGACCAACTGAGGGTTGAAAATTTGTTTACTAGTCTGTATATGTATGTATTCAGCTGCCTTAGCTTTCAGGTTTTGAATAATAGTTATTGTGATGGTCTATCAAGACTTGCGAAATGGTTAGGCTAATGACAATAGTCTATTCAAGTTTCTGCAATAGATTGGAAAACTAGTGCAGGTTTAGTGCTAGACTGAAAAAACGTAAGAAGAGGAGAGGTATCTACTTGTGCATATGTTTTAAGTGTCAGTGCTGATTACAGCAGATTCCATGTTGTAGCCTACTTCTTTTAACAGGTTCCATGTTGTAGCCTACTTACAGCAGATTTGGTGGTTTGAAGTGGATGGTATAGTGAGATTCAATCTGTCTATCATTCAAAATACACCTCGGAAGATTCTCGAAAACGATGGAAAGATGTGTTTGCCATTTCGAACACACACAGGGTTGGGAGTTAAAGCCTGTGCGGTTTTCACTCTCAACTTCAGACGGGCAAGAGGCATCATGTGAATATTACTTGACGGATAATGAAGGAGAAGAAAAGGGAAGAGGAATTTGGAGAGAGTATAAGGTTGGAGAATTTGTTGTCGGTTGCTCAGAGCCATCAACCGAAGTCCAATGGTCGATGAAACAGCTCAATAGCACACATTTGAAAGGTGGAATTTGTGTGGATACAGTCTACATCATCCCAATCGATGTGAAGCAACGCAAGAAAAGGAAAGCTAGTATGAAAAGGTAGAAGATGGAATTGTACATCACACTTTTGCATATACTACACTTACTGTGAAGGTGAAACTGTTGTCTAAATCTGGTTCGTGAATTAGGCATGTATCATTGTGAATTTGATGTAGTTTATACTTTCTTCTCATACTCTGTTTCTTCCAGAATGCTAGAACCGTGATTCTTTTCTCTGATAGATAGTAACAGAGCTTCTTATACGGGCAATTGATGTAAATAAAAAAAAGTCCTCGTGAATTCCATTTGCATTTTACATATTTCAGAGTCATATTTTGTGTGAAAGTGTATAAGTAAACCAAATTTGACTATTCTAAGTTGAAAGAAAATGGTCTTGTTCAATTGTGAGGACCATTGTTTGAAAGGGACCATTGATATAGATTGCTCAAATGTGTATTTCGTGATTCGAAAGACACTTAAATCACCCAATTTGTTTTTTAAAAAATGGCAGAAAGAAAGTCTGGTTCTGTCTTCACTGGCTGGCACTTTGCAGTCCTCTCAAGTATATATATACATGGTCTTAACAAAAGAGAGTACTAATTGTCAAATTTGTCTGAAAGACAAGCTTATAGATTTCTCCATGATTTCTATGTATATACTGAAAACATTAACCATTGGTTTAGCTTTTTAACTAACATGAATATTTGATCTGTGTCTCTCGAAATAGAGAAAAGTTGAGAGGAAATAATTCTAAGGAGCTTCTTCTTTATAGAGAAAACCTTCTGCAATGATACAAAGCAGTTGAGCTTTATTTCACTGCTACTATATGGTCCTAGTTTAGATTATCATTATACATTTTTACTATTTTAGCATTTACTCATTCAACTTATTTACTTGTACTCTCTCATTTAATTTAGATCACTGCTACTATATGGTCCTAGTTTAGATTATGACCAAAGGAAAAGCAAAGTGTTAAATATTTCAGTGGATTTGATTAATACCCTCAGCTTCCAATAAAGATGTTTTTCTTGTGTTAGCCTAATTCTCTTTGGCATCTTTGACTATCCATCAGTCTCTTTAACGCTAATTAATCATGCTTATAACTGGCTTCAATCTTATTTCATCTCAGTCTTATATTTTGTAACACTTAAGATAAAAAATGTTTAGTTTTTCCAAGCTTGCAAGTTGCTCAGTCTTACTATGTCTTAAATACTAATTAATGAGAATAATTTCTTGTTTGATTGAAGATATACATTGCATCATTCCATTTCTGACTATATTTGATCGCCGGATCAATACAAAAAAACTCGTAGATCGATATGATAGAAACAATCTATCACTAGTTCTCTCTCTGTGCTTCAAAATATTGTCAGTATAAGAATTGGACCATTCAGTTCGAGTAGCACCCTGCAGCTCCACAGTGTTAAATTAAAGATTGTAGGGTTCTATTTTTTACAAATACATACAAAGAGATTGAATAATCTGAGGCCTACTTACATTTGCCAGTCCAAGTTCGAATTGGTGGTTGATTAAGGTAGAGAAAGTGATAGACATCTGTATAAAACTAGAACCTGGACCATTCTCTCTTTTCTTTTCCTCTCTTTTATCTTTACTGTTCTTTTCTCTATTCACTACTCTTTATAATATCCACATTCATTAGTCACGTGTGATACGAACCACATTAATTATTGATCACCACTTTATACATATAACATAACGTACCATAATTATATCACTAATTTGACCTATTTAAGCTAAAATACTTGATAAATTAATAAAAAAATTATAGTATTAACATTATCAATTTATAGAGTTCCATTAGTGGATAATTTTGTGACAATTTCAAGACTTTGGACTGGATGAAGGGCTTTTATTACATGGTACCAATGCTATTTGGAAGGACTTAAAGTATTTCTCTGGTCTGGACTAGTACTGTTTTTTGGATGATAACGTATAAGTACGTATGGGATCTATCCTGTCAACCATGCACTCAGAGATCAAGCATTGCTATGGGCAATGATTTGCATGATTAAGATACACATTTTAAGGTGGATTTTGCTACATACAGTTTAAAAGTTATGAAAATTATAGTGAATCCAGAAGATTGGTCATCTTTCTCACAGTACATAAAAGATTTCACATGGGATAAATTCCCTTCTCTAGTTTTATCTATTCTAGAGAAGTTATTCAAAGCTCAAAATCGATGTTTGAACGAGCTTACTTGTATGTTCGACTGCCCATTGTAGCGACAGAACTAGAATTTGGTCCAGATATGTTTCAGCTTCGAAACCACTTATCCAACTACTATCCAAAATCTCTGGTGTGTTTGAGTTTTTCCATCTAGATTCTTTTTATATTATGTATTGTTTTATTCTGGCTGTTGTTAGGTCTTATTTTATGCTTTATCAAGTTTGATGTACTTGGATGCTTAGAGCATCCATATCAGTGAATCCCATTGGGGGTTCACTGAAAAAAAAAAAAATTAAGAAGACGGAACCAATCAGGGTCCGCCACGTGGTGGACCCGTATCCTGCAGAAGCACCTGCAAGAAGCGGGTCCGCCACGTGGCGGACCCCGATTGGTTCCGTCTTTTTAATTTTTTTTTTTTTGTATTTTTTTTCTTCAGTGAACCCCCAATGGGATTCACTGCTGTGGATGGTCTTATAATTAGTGAAAGAAGTTCAGGGACAAAAATAAAAATAAAAATTAAAGAGTTAATTCTTTACCCTGTTAAATTAGAGGGCTTGCCATATATATACTGTCCGGTTTGTTTGGCTTATTAATTATAATCGAAGTTGACGGGAAAAAAGAGTTTTAACATTGTATATATAATACACTACAAGAGAATATTAGTTTAGGGACCATTTTTTACAACGTTTTTGGGACGTCGTAAAATAGAGAGGTATTTGCAACTCCCTTACGACGTTTTGAAATTTCGTTGTAAAAGTACAACGAAAATTTACGTTGTAAACAAGTCGGTATTTTACGACTTCTTAACAACGCTTTCCCATTGCTCAAACAATTTGTTGTGAATTAGTCCCTAAGTTGCAACTCTTTTACGACCTCTATAATTTACATCGAATTAACATCGAATGTCAAAGTAGGTAAACACGTTTTTGTTGTTACGTAAAAGGATGCAGAGATTTACCGTTGCAGGAAGAATCATGTTCATCGATACAAGTGCCAGAGCAAGCTACAGAGCTGGTGGTTCTTATCGATCCAGAAAACCGAGAGTACGAGGATCTCCCTGAAGAAGATGTTGACGATGAGGAACGTCACGAGTTTGCAGAAAGTGATAATCCAAATAGTGGAAATGGTAGTAATGGTGAAGAATCTGATTGATTCTTGGTTTATAATGTAAGAACAATGTATTATGTCAATCTTTTAGCAATCAAAGTTTAATCAAACTAAGTTTTACAAATCAATCAAAAAATTATCAATCTAAGTTTTATAAATCAATCTAACATTCCGCTAAACATTCCGCTAAAATCAATCTAGTATGTTATATGATTTATGTGATGTATAAACACTTAGGAAAAAATGAAATTCTTAAAAACGTCGTAAAGACGTTGGCAGCTAGCAACGTCTTTACGACGTTTTAAGCTCCCATCGTCTTTACGACGTTTTGAGCACTTGAATCTTTTGTATCCCACATTTGTAATATGGTTTATATTGTTGATAGGATTTATATGATTTATAATATTTATAATATTTTATAGGATTTTATATGACTTGTATGACGTATAAACATCCAAAATATAAAAGGTCAGGTACGTGTTATATCAACTTTACGTCAAACACAAAAGCATATTTGTTAGAGGAGCTTTAGGTGTCTGAAAAAATTATTCTGGAACTCGATTGTGATAGATGAGTCGGGACACGTGGTGATTTTCAGGGCATAAGAGATGTGACACGTGTGGTATATATGCTTTAAAAATCTGATAACATCGGAAACTAAAGGAGAGAATTCGTTTCATTTGGTGCTAATTGCTGAATTCTAACCACATACAATATTTGAACAAGAATTTATATCTTTGTCATGTATTTATCTTATGCAAATTCACGTCGTAAAGACGTTGCTAGCTGCCAACGTCTTTACGACGTTTCCTTATAAAAGGTCGTAAGGACGTTGGCAGCTAGCAACGTCTTTACGACGTTCCTAGCTCCCGACTCCTTTACGACGTTTTATAATTTCATAAATAAAATAAATTATATACATATTACATACATATTATATACATATTATATACATATAAATTATATATCTTATAATATATAAATCGTATAAAATAATCAATTATTAAACAACGTCGTAAAGGAGTCGGGAGCCAGGAACGTAAAACGTCGTAAAAACGTTGGCAGCTAGCAACGTCTTTACGACGTTCTTTGCTCCCAACGTCTTTACGACATTTTGCTCTATACCGTTGAACCCACATTTGCCAACCTCTTTACATCGAATACGTTGTAAATTCAACCCTAATTTTACAACTCTTTTACGACGTTTTCTGAATTCCCAACTCTTTTACAACTCCACGTATTCTCTATAAATATAACACAAATTTTTGAAACATCATTCCATCATTCCCCAATCTACAATCTCTCTCTAAGGTATCCTCTCTCCCTTCTCTCTACAATTTTTTTTTTTGCAAATTTAGGATTTAGAATAATGTAGGTTGTTTAGAAATTATATAGTAGATACGGAATTTAAACTTTAGAGTTTATATATTATTTAGTAGTATCCAATGTCTAATTTATGGAAGATCCTTTTGTAAGTACAAATTATGGCACCCCGTAAGCATACACGCCGTGTCCATTACAGTGACATGTTGCATGGCACCGCATCCTCATCTGCGGCGTTGGAGCTTAGACGTCGCAACCTCGGGATTAGGCCTACCGAGAATGTTGAGGTCGATTTGAATTAGCGGGTAGCTGAAGATCAGGACGACCGTAGCTCTGACATGTTCGACGAATTACTCCGTTAAATTTTGTAAAAATATTTTGTAATTTGTAATTAAATTTTGTAAAAACATTTTAATTTTATATTTTAGTTTTATATTATAATTTTAATTTATTCATTTCATATTTTTATTTAAATACAAAAAATTAAATTTCACATTTTAATAAAAATAAATCACAAATTTTAGTCCCTAATTCGATGTAAAATATTCATCTTTAAGTAGTTGTAACCAATTTCGTCTTTAAATAGTTGTAAAATTTTCGTCTTTGGTTAGTTGTAAAGTTTTCGACTTTAATACGTTGTAACACATTTCGACTTTAAAACGTTGTAAAATATTTCGAATCTACTTAGTTGTAAACTAAACGTTGTAAGTTAGTTGTTAAGTTTACAACTAACTAACAACGTTTAGTTTGCCATCGAATTTACAACTCCCACTTTATGTTACGACGTTTTTACAATGTCTAGTTTACGACGTTTTAACAACGTTATTTTTGCGTTGTTAAATGTTACAACGTTTTTACAACGTTTTGTGCCTTACGACGTGCAAAACACGACGAACCACGTGGCGTCCCTAATGCGTTGTAAAAAGTCTTTACAATACTTTAGGGACGAATTTTGGAGTTGTAAAAGCTGTGTTCTCTTGTAGATGATAATTTCCATCATTCATTCGCATTAACAACATTTGTTTTATTTGTTTTGCTTGTTACACATGTTCCACATCATTCATGCTACTCTTACCATTCAGACTCTTTGTTACCGGCTGGTTAAAGCCTAAATGGAAAATAAAAAAATGAGAAACAACTTCACTACACATATATATTTCTTTTTACTTGACGGTGAATTGATTAGTTAATTACCTCTCAAGTTAAACTAAGGCTTCTGTTTTATGTATTAATTGACAAGAGATTGATATATGTCTCTTTACTCGACAGTGAATTGATTATTACCCTAAGTTAAACTAGGGCTTCTGTTTCTGTTTTATGCATACATTGACAAAAGAGAGACAGTTTTTTCTTTACTCGACAATGACATATAATGCACATGCAGGCAGTAAGTAACCATTTTGCATTAAATATACAACCAAGTTCAAGATCACACCCAAAAAAATCAATTCCTTTGTTTGGTTAAAAAGTACCCTCTTGAAATTGATTGTTCTATGCATAAATAGACAAAAGAGGAATTAAAAGAGAGATAAAGATGGAATATTGGAGTAGCTCGTTCATCGATGGTGCATCTTCCTCCAACTTCATCTCTCCTTTCCATAACTCTCACCATTTTTCAGGTACATGTTTATGGGACTAATTAATATGCTTGATGCTTGATCATTTTATGTTAGATTACAAGTCTCTCTGTCTCTCTTGTATCATATTTGTAGGAAACCAAGAAAACACTTGTCTCTATTCAGGTACAATGGTGGCTGCACAACAAGGTATGTTTCATGTCCCTCTAGCAATGGTAGAGAGTCAATATGGAGAAGAAAGTAGCAGTATTAATGAACATGAGAAGAAAAAGAAGACGATGACAAGCGAGCAGTTAAAGTTCCTTGAGAGAAGTTTCCAAGAAGAGATAAAGCTTGATCCTGAAAGGAAGATGAAGCTGTCCAAAGAACTCAGGCTACATCCGAGACAGATTGCGGTTTGGTTCCAGAACAAGAAAGCCAGGTGGAAGAACAAACAACTCGAGCATCTCTATCAATCACTGAGGCAAGACTTTGATGTCGTCTCAAGAGAAAAAGAACTGCTACAAGAAGAGGTAATAAACTCAAATGATCGATGCTAATTTAGTACCTTAGCTTTTAAGTGACATTTCCTTGGGTTGTATTCTCTTGTGTCAACAGCTTATACAACTGAAATCGATGATACGCGAGAGTGGTTTAAGCAAGAAGAAACATACCTGGGAGGCTAAATCACCTCAGTTACAACTCAAATAGATTTCAAAAAATGGCTCAAAATTGTAGTTTAGATCCTACAAAAGCTATAATTTCCTTCGGCTGGTTATGTTTTTGTATGAGGTTTTGGTTTTAAGTGGTTAAACGTTGTCATTGACGAAAACCGAACCCAAGTTAAGAGTTGAATCATTTAATCAAACTTCGGTTTAGATTAACAATGTTACAGAACCAAGTAGAAATACTATTTTGCTGTTTCGGATATATAGAGTGTAACAGAAAGAGATTAAGACCAAACAAAAAGATTCATAAGCTGCAAAAAATCTCAAGTACAATATATTAGATCTGGTGCAAAACTAAAAAAAATTGGCGACAAAACAAAAGTCGCAACAAGAAAGAAAAAACAGTGAAGAGGAGATGATGAGCTACTCTATAGCTCCATCAACGTTTGCCTCCACCACCACCCATCTTAGCAGCTCTAGGTGCAGCACCTTTAGGGATATTGCCCTTCACTTGAGACTTCTGTTGCTTTGAAACATACTCTGCCTTCTTTGCCTTCTTCTCGTCCTTGGTCTTCTTGATTCTCTCCTTAATCTCACTGCATAATCATCAAAATGCATTCTGAGTCAATCACATTTCATGTTCAAGAAGATTCGTACATAGTGAATGTTTTTGGATTAAGAAACACCAACCGTAGAGCGGCTTCCCTGGCGGCATCACGAACTTCGGGCTTCTCTGCACGTTTCTTCTGAATGACCTCCAAAGTAGCACCAACGATAGACCTTGAGTAAGGCTTCTTGGTTGCACGTCTCCTTCTCTTCACAGCCTCTTGAGCTGCGTCCTGGAAGAAATCAGAAGATGAGGGTCATAACCAGAATTTAATAGCACTACAACTAGAACAAAAAAAGAAGCAAACAAAAGAGTTATTAAGACCTTTTTGTGCTGCTTTCGGTACATGGCAGTCCATGTAAGCTTAGATGGCTTCAACTTGTTGTGGAAATACCTCTTGCATTTGGAGTTTGCGAACAAAAACACCTGATGAATCATAAAAACAAAGATGATAACATTGATACAGAGACATTGCAACATCAAATTCTTAATAAGAAGAGCAATTAAAAGTACCTGAGAGTCAGATCTAATAAATCTGATTCCCCTACCAGGGTAGATCTTCTGGCCACTGAATCGGCAAAGCTCAGTCCTACAAATGAAACATAGTCAAGGGCTTAGAGATAACTAAAACGAAATCTGATTACTCACACAAATACAACACACATTAAACACTGGTCGCCTTAGACTGTTCTAAGTTACAGGACCTAGTAAGTGACTAGTAAGATAAATGCCCAAAGGAGTACAAAACTACGACTCATCAGAATCTCCGTGGAGTATAAAAATGATACAAAAAGCCAATCAACTAATAAACCAGATTCCAAAACACAGTTATTTCGATATACAGAGCAAAACACAATCGACATATTCGGGAGCAACAAGATCTACTAATGCCGTAGAGAAGCCGTATTTCATACCGAAATGTCTCAAATTTCCGAGAAAATAAACAGATTTCAAAAACGAAAAGAAGCTCATTTTAGCAAAGGGGCATCTTCTATAGTAGCACACTCAAACGGATCATCAACGATAATGTGTGCCTATGAGCTGAGAAGCACGAATAAGGGTAAAAAAACAGAGAGATGAGATCAATTACTTGAGAACCATGGCTCCGCCGCGCTGAAACTCTTTATCACTCGAAACCCTAGAAAATCTATACTTTAGATAAACGAATAGTATTTAAGGCAAATGAGTTCGACTGAACCCTAGCTTTCAAGGACTTTAATGGAACTCTCAGCCCATTAAACTACATTTTCCGTATTGTTAGGCCCATAAGTCAGTGAATAGCCCAGTATCTCCGAACTCTGCGTACAAAATTGGGAAGTCAATTTCAACGATCATAGACATCTTTAATGTCTAATCATTTTTTTCTATCTTTTGGAGATAAAATTGGTAGTTATCAGGGCATCAGCATCAGGGGTTCTTAGGAAAAAAAAAAATATTGCAAAAACACGGAGCCAAGACGGCCCAGCTCTTAATGAAGAGTCTGTGAGGCACAGGTTCGCCACGTGGCGGAGGGTGATTGGCTCCGCGTTTTTTTTTTTTTTTTTCTAAGAAAGCACCAGATGTTGGTATATATGTGACGTCTATAAGACCAAATATTTATTGTCTGGATAGGACAGAAATCCACATCATATTTCTTTTGAATTTGACGTTTTAGGACCAACGATATCACAATTCACTAGCCTTAAGTCATATCAGAAAAACATTAGCCTTAAGCTATTATTGAATGCTGTTTCTTTTATTTCAACCAATAAGCTTCGTTACATAAAATCACAAAGCGAATAAGGAGACTAAGTGTTTATAAACATATAATCATGAACTATCATTCTAACATTACAGGCTAAGTAATCAACTTTATAAGATATGCATAGAAGAATAAGAAAACGAGAATGAATGCTGTTTGTTTTTGTCAACCACATGTTTTTGATCAATGATAATGTAGCCACAAAGATGAAATGTCTACAAAAGAATAGTCCTCGAAGTATCTTCTTAACACTATAATAAAATGAAGCAAAATGACTTTACAAAAATTAGACACAATATTACATGATATGTTTTTTATAGAAAATATTACATGTATGACACAAGAGTATATTAAAGTTAATTAGATAATTAATTTTGTTGTTGTATGATATTAATTTTTTGTTTTGATCTACTTGTTTTATTCTAAATAATAGTATTTCTTGTGTCAACAATTGAATTAACAAGGCTCCTCAACCCATAACCTAAAAATCACATCATAAAATCTAGTTTTAATATATTATATATATATATATATATATATAATAGAGAAAAATCGAATTTCGATGTCAAAATCACTAGTTGAACCATCCTAATCGCTAAATTGAAAAAAACTCAAAATTTTAAATAAAATTTAATGCCATTAGTTAGGTAACATAAACATGTAGAGACCAAATTATAAATAAACAATAATTTGTAGTATTGAATAGTGAAACTTCAAATTCTAGGTTTTAGTATTCAATCTCCCAAAAAATTTGAAGATTAGAGAAGTTGTTAGAATTACAAAACCTTTAAATTTTGAGGATTTGAAGGTTTGTTAGATATGCTCTGAGTCTTAGAATTTAATTTTGGATTTTATTTTTTTTAAATAAAAAATGATTTGGGTTTTGAAGTAAACAACATTGATTCTGTAAAAAAACTAGACTTTCTAGATATATAAATATCAAAAATCCAGAAATTTGAATGGTGTTTTAGAAAAAAACATTTCTGTAATTTAGGATAAATATTTATCAAAATCTTAAATAGTTAAAAACTGATTTTCATAAACAAAAAAGAAATAAAAAAACAAAAACGATCTTCACTTACCATTCAAAACATTAAATTCACTCACCATTCAAAATATTAAATTCCAAAATTTATGGATCAAATTGTATTCTATAGACTGGCCATGTGGTGGATGAATTAAGGTGATACGAATCAGCCCGTTGCAGTCACTCTAACTATGTGGTTGAGAAAATCTGTTCGAATCACAATAATTTGTTTGTTAATTACTCACTAAAATTCGTGCGGCTATACTTCGGAAAACAGTGACTTCAATATAAATTCAAGTCTCAAATATAATGTGGTTGGATTTGATAAATACTAAATTATGTCTTTTACTTAGTCAAATGCCTTAAAAGATAACTTTGTTGTTCAGCAATCTTACCAAAGTCCAAGTCTTATTGTCCTCCAATTAGAAATATTGCCAAATCATGTTTTATTTTCTTGAAGTAGTTGCTTGGAATATGTGAAAAGACAGACTTCAAATGACTATAAATGACTTGGAGTGCAAGTAAACAATCTAATTTGTTTGGGCAACCAAAATTGGCCAAAAAAATCAAAGCAAAACACTTGACACTTCTTCTCAAATGACTTGTGTAGATTCATTGACTGCTGCAGAATCCCAGGAATCCCATGAATTCATGGCTATGTATCATTTTTATGCTCCTCACAATCCCAACCACTCCCATTGTCAGAGCACTGGCACAAATGACTCCAGAAAGAACAAATACGATGATCGAAGCTCTCTTCAGGATTGCCACCAGCTTTCTTATAAAGGACTGTCCCCAAAATCCGGCAAGAATCGATACAAACATCAAGTACAGTGCTGTCAATGAAACAAAGATTAGTCATCACTCTCCTTAAGATTACCATAAATGCTTTCTCTTAAGAGATCTTACCGTATGGGATTGGAAATCTATTGAGAAGATAGAACTCGACTACGGATAAGGACGATGAAAACATCATGACAAAGGTAGCTGTCGCACTAGCAACCTGTGTTTTAAACATGGATACAAGATAGAAACTAGATGATTGGTTTTTGAGTAATAAAATCAGCAATTTAAGAGATTGTGTGTGTACCTGCGGGATGACTCCAATCTCAAGAAGTAAAGGTCCAAGAACAAATCCACCACCTGATCCTAGGAGACCACCTACCATGCCTCCGACGAGGCCACAGAGAGCACAGAAAATTAGACTCAAAGGAGTCCAATCGATTGTAGCTTCACAAATACTTTCAGTGTTTCCATTGCTTAGTGTATCTTTGTTCTCTCCACATAATCTAACTGCTTCGAATCCAAACACTGTGAAAGCAACAGGAAACTGCAAATGGAAAATGGTCCCAAATGACGGATTTAGCAAATGCATGAAGCACAACCAAATATTATCTGGGACATAGATATATTACCTGTAAGAAGAATAGCAACCAATACACTGTGCTGCACACCTTGATTTCGTTCTGTATAAACCCAATAGTTAGATCAATGAGAGCTTAACATCAAGATTAATGAGTGTTTAGAAGCAGAGAAGAAAATTACTTGCCTTGACAATTTGGATGAGCAAGAATGCCAACCACACAGAAATTAGAACTAGAAGCCGTTTCCATTTGAGGTTGGAGCGTATAATTTCCTGCAAGTATACAACGGAACTCAGTTCTTTAATCTTTATGCAAGTCTTAAAGTGCCAATAAGTTAGAAACCAACTTGTATACTTACTAGTTCTGATTTATCTTCTCTTGGGTAAAGTGGTTCATATGGTGTGTCGATTAAAACTGCACAGAATCAACCAGAAAGTAAACAATGTGGTGAGTTTAAGATCAGAAACACAAAATGTAAAAAAAGGAATCACAGAATGAAGCTTTACGCACGTTCTCCTCGGGAATTAACTATGGAACTTCGTTGCTCTGCCAATTCGTTCTGTATATATATAATACAAAAAATATCAGTAACTCCAAAATAAAAGCAACATATATAGATTGATGGAAGATAAAACTAACCTTTAACAATGTCTCATCCTTCCACATGGCGATACCTTTAAAAAAAGATCTTGAAGAAGTACCAACGAAAAGAATGATGATGAGGACAGTGATGAGCCAGTAAGGGAACACAACACTGAGAGAAACACCAACAGTGATACCAAGAAGAAGCATTGGTTGAAAGAGAAGAGCAAGATCATAGTCTAAGATTGGTACTTCTTTTGTCGGATGACGAACTCTTATATTGTACCAAACTGATGATGCAGATGCTCCCATTATCATACCTTCACAAACACACAAAACGACCCAATGATTATCAAACAGTTCACATAACCATCAAACAGTTCTCTCATTAGACGAATACGATTGAGTTAAAGTACATTTGGAGATTGCAGCTGCAGATTTTGTGTCAAATCCAAGGATAAGTGTGAGCATAGGAACGAAGATTCCACCGCCTCCAACACCACCAACAGTGCCACAAGCAGAACCTAAAAACGCTATCACTGTAGCTAACACCAGTTGCCAACTAAACTTCAAATCCTAAGTATCACAAAAAGAAGTTGAAGAAAAGTCTAATTACCACCTTTTTAATAGATTCTTCCAAGCTTTTGGGTGAGAGGTGACTTTTTTTAATGTAACGTGATAGAATTCAACGAGATTAGCCATTTTACTATTCAACAATAATGAGTTGAAGGTCAACTAAGTTGAACAATCCGCGAGTATTGAAAATGACTGAAGTTAATAACGTCGAGAAAAATGAAAAAGGAAGAGTCTTTTAATCACCGGCCAAACTTTCTCAGTGGCAGAGAGCGAAGACGGCGAAGAAAGATGATCATAGTGATGATTTTTTGTGTCTCCGACGTAAGAAACGGAGAAGATAGCGACGGAGAAACCCACGAGAAGATAGAGGAGAAATCCTCCGGTTCCTTTTCCAACCCACAATCCCATTATTATCTAAAACCCTAAATTGATCGACAAAGCTATTATTTTTTGTGGAAACACAAATAAAAATATGAAAAAATGTGAATTTTGGAAGTTCTCTGGTGATGAAGCAGAGAAGAGAACCGTCTTATAAAAGCAGAGTCGGAGAGGTGAAGACGGAGACAGAGATAAGAGAGTTTAATCAAATGTTCTTTTGCGTATATTATTACAATACTACCTATTCTCTTTTGCTTCCACGTGTCCTTTGAATATTCTGTTTTTACCCTATTTATATTTTGAGGCTATAATCTTTTCTTGTTCAATTATTCTGATCCATTGAATAAAGAAAATGCAAATGTTGAAATATAATGAAATAATTTTCCAATTAAGAAATTAGATATATGATACATTCTATTCATGAAAGTATTATGGTTATTGACAAACAATCTTTCAAGATAAGGATCAAGTATATTCTTTTCTTTCATTTGTCTTTTTTTTCAACTAAAACATTCGTATTACCGTACATAAATAATGCAAATAAAAAATACAGATCAGATTATGCAGATTATATAAAACATATACAGATCATGTAGATCACTAAATAATAATTAAAAAAAAAACTAAAACGGAATATTTTGATATTGTTCTAATTATATTCATTTTCACTAATAAATGAGATTTAGATTTAGATTTATTAGGTTTGCTTTCAATTTCAGTAATCAATATCGATTTTAGTTTGAGTTTTAAAATAACATCTAGACTATCAACACATGTTTACAAAACTAAATAAAAATATTTAAAAAAATTAATTGAAAATTTTAATAAAAATATATTATTTACAAATTTAGTTTTTGATCGATTCCGGTTTGAGTTTACATTCGATTTTCCAGATAAATAGATTTAGGACTCATTCTGGTATTTTGTCGAATTTAGTTTTTCTATTTCAAGATTTTGGTTTTTTTTTCATTTAACAAATGTTTGAGTATTTTTAACTTTCATATTGGATTCAGTTTGTTATAAATCGAGTTCTGGGTTCGTTTATTTTTATATAAAATAATTAATGAAAATTTAATAGAAAAACTCTAAAAAGATAAAAAAAAATTTTGATTTGGTTTTGATTTGGGTTTGGTTTTTCGGATACATAGATTTAGGATCTATTTGAGTATTTTATCTGGTTCGGTTCTTCTAATTCAGATCGATTCCAATTTATGTTTCAGGTCTCTAAAAAAAATATCAAAAATAATTTCAAAATTTTAACACAGGTTTAATAAATTTAATAAACAATCTTTAAATAACAAGTAAAATTATCAAACTTTCATTGTGTTTTCTTAAAGCAAAATATTTAAGCATTTTTACAAACAAAAAATGCTTCCTCTATTTTTTGGTTGATGTTATAGAATTTTTTTGATATATTCAATTTCTATAATATATTTGATCTCAATTTTTAATTTTTATCTCTATACAAATATCATTTTACAAAAAAATTAATAATGTGTAATATCATTAAAACATCAACTAATTAAAAGTGGAGTGAAGTATATATTTAAGCATATCACATACGATTTTAATTCAAAAATAATTGATGTTTTTTTAAAATATTGGTTCATAACTAGCCGATCATATAGTTAAATTTCTACATTAAATTTAATCTTTCGTTGTACAAATGTGTCTGCTTTTAGTGAATTTGTTATATGTTACTAGAATAAAAGCCACTAACTTTTTAAAATAATTGATGTTTTTAGAATATTTTTCATTTTTGATGATTAAGAATTTTTCGACCGAAATTTATTTGTTTTGACCGTTTCTATTTTTCCGATTGATTTTTAATTTGTTAAACAATCATTATTTACAAGTGATTTTAATTTAACAACATGTAGTAAATCCATTGAAGACAACTGATTTGTATATTCAAAGGATTGTGTCCTAATATCAACCCAAAAAAGAATCATTAGTTAAATTCAAAATACTATTTTAAATTAAAGAAAATAAAAATGAAATAAGTTTTAATTTATGAGTAAAAACTTTAAACATCGATTAATTTAGGGAGGAGGGAGTAAAATAAAACTCAGGAAACGACACATTTACGTCATTAATTAGCAATATCTTGCAATTGTCACGAGCAAGTTGGCAAAATAATTAATATGGTAGTATGAAAATTGGGTTTTTGAACTAAAATCAATTGCCAGAAAAATCCAAACCTGTAACCGTGGAGCCACACGTTTATGGTACCAATAAAGTTGAAAAGAAAAGATAATAAAAACACTATTATAGTATCATTTCAAAGTTAGTAAATCCAATTAACATGTTATTGGGTTTTACAAAAGAAAATGACACCCCGCTTGTTCTTTTCTACGTAAACAGAGAAATATATTAATTACCAAATCATTGCAATCTGTTTTTATATCACAGTCATGTAGTTATACGTTTACGTTTAATATTCATTTTTATGATTACGTTGTGCCCTGCCCACACTAATTCATAATAATACCCAAGGTCTACACTCTTTCTGCAATAAAGTAGTATTAAAGAAAAAACCAATACGGATGGTCACTTAAAGTGACTCACATTAACACACATTATTTCAGTAGTTGCAAAATTTAATAAAGCACAGTAAAAAAGACACAAAATGCGTTGTCAGTGTTAGGGAAGTTCGGTCCATAAGAGCTACACGTGAGAAGAGAGTAATCGAACCCATGTGGTGGTAGGCCTTCTCCTAGAACAAGACAACCTTAATTGACTGTTATCAAACATGTCTTTTTATGTAGCCGCAATGATAAATCGTGATCGTATGTACGTCGCAGCCAAACACAGTATCTCACGTTTACCATATCAAATCACATAATTACGTTGGTTACTATTATAACTGGATTTCGAAAATTACAAAGTACAGACCACTATCTGGTGAAAGTCTATTAGTGTGGACAACAAAACATACACAAATAATCTTCCAGTGCACCAGGATCCTATATATTGTGGACCGATCCGATCTATTTAATGTTGGTTGATGATACGAGAGCCTACGTATAAATACGACAGTGTTACAAAATATACATTACTTTCTATATAAATATCGTTTAATATCTTATCATCTTCTTATTGAATATAAGACATCATTTTGTCTCTTTCACTTCCGTATTAAATTAACAAAACTGAATCTTTCATCAAATTTGTTATAATACCAGATTGAAAATCTAAACATTTCGAAGGTGGGCGTCTTGTGATAGGTCAAAATGGTCATTAAATCTAACACCAAAAATTCGTTCGAACTCAACTCCAAACTAATTTAGCATAGCAGCTAATAATCATCTCAAAGCTACAACGAAAATTCGCTCCCATAATTGGAAACTAAATAGCATTTTCTCATCATCCTCTAATCGCAATCCATCTTTCAAACGTCGTTGAATGTTTGGCCGGTCACTTGGTCCGACGTTTTCAGTGAAGTCGTCACATGACCAGGCTTTGTATCTTCGACTTTGACTTCAACCACCGTCCTTCCCGAGCTTCCATGCTCACGTGCCGCACGTGTCTCCTCCACAATGTCTGATGGTGTCGTCAGTTTGCTCCTTATGGCTTCCCTTGCATTCCCTAATGCACCAAATATAGTTGCTTTCGCTTCATTTCCCCTACGTATATAAGGTAACACATCAACATAAAAATCTGATTCAGAGCTTACAAAATGACTTTTTTTTTTACTGACCTAGAGGCAGCAGAATCTTTGGTCTCCTGGGCTTTTTCAGTTGCCGACTCTGTATTCTGCCCAGTCTTTTGAGATGCCTCGTGAGCTTTTTCTTTTGCTCCTGCTTCATCTTCGAGTTCTTTACTTTCCAAGCTCCTTTCCTCCATCTTCTGTCTGGTTACTTCTCCAGCTTTCTCCATGTTTTCCTACGTTACCAAACAACCACACTATCTCAACCATTCGACTCTACATATACATAGAAACAACGTGCGTTGCAAGCAACTACCTTGGCAATGTAGTTGGTCTCCACAGCTTTTTCTTTGGCCTCCTCTGTCTTCCCCGAAAGGAAACCCATAGCCCTCTTCGCTGTTTCCACCGCACTGTCCCTCAACTCTCCAAGCTTGCTCACCCCAGCATCTTTTCCTTCCGTGGCCTTCTCCACCGTATAGTCCTTATACTCTCCGGTCTTCTCCACCGTCTTATCTTTTGCTTCAAGAGCTTTGTCCACCGTATTATCCTTATATTCACCCACCTTCTCAGCCGTCTTGTCCTTAGCCTCTTTAGCCTTATCCACCGTATAATTTGCCGTTTCCTTCGCCGCCTCCACTGTCTTATCCTTGGCTTCTACAGCCTTATCCACCGTATAGTCCTTGTACTCATACATCTTCTCTGCCGTTTTATCCTTCGCTTCAACGGCCTTATCCACCGTGTAGTCTTTGCACTCTCCCATCTTCTCCGCCGTCTTATCCTTAGCTTCTACAGCCTTATCGGCTGTATAGTTAGCGGTCTCCTTCGCCTTCTCAGCAGTTTGGTCCTTCACCTCACTAGCTTTATCAACAGTATAGTCTTTATACTCACCCATCTTCTCCGCTGTATAATCAGCTGTATCCTTAGCCTTCTTAACAGTTGCATCCTTCGCTCCAACCGCTTTCTCTGAGGCTATCTGAGCTCCTTCTTTGGTTGACTCGGCCGTATCATAGGTCTTCCCAACTACTGCATCTCTCGCATGCTCATACGTTCCCTGCACAGCCCTAAACACCGATCCTATCACCCCGGGCCTCTCCTGCTCCGGCGGTTCGATTGTTCTCTCAGTCACTTTATACATCGTGACGTCACCACCACCAGATTTGTTAATGTCATGTAAATCCTCAGCCGCAAGCCTCGCCGCAACCTCGGCTCTCTCCGTCTTCTGCTTGTCTGATGCCATCACTTGTCAACAAACTGAGTTTGAAGTTGAGACTTTACGGTTTTAGAATCCTTTTTATATTTTTATGTTATCCGTTGAGCTGCTTTTTGTTGCTACGTACTTATAGTAAGTGTGTTTCTATTGACATGCCACGTTTTAGATATACGGATGCAAACAGCTGCCACGTATAAATTACTTCGGTTTATCTTCTATGAATTGAATGTACCTTGACACGTGGACTTGTCATGCATGCATGGATCTTGAGTGTCTATGGAATCACTTAAGAGTTAACATATGATCATAATTTAAAATGGGGAATGTCTACTCTTATTGAATTCATTTGATCACAACTCGATTATGTAGTATGTTGACCAGTGAACATATTGTTCGTGCATGATTTTTTTAAAGATTTAATTTTTTTTATTTTTTACTTTTGTTAACAATTAGGTCAACATGATCCATAATTTAAAATTCATTTTTAAAATCTTTTTCAAATTTATTAGTATAATAGACAAGATTCAAATTACAAAATCTAATTTTTTAGTTGGATCTTAACCACCAAATTAAAAATAATATGACAATTTTCTTTTCTTAATTAATAAAATATTTCATGCCGTCGAAAAAAAAACTAATAAAATATCTTTTTCCCAAAACAATATATTTGTTTTTTTTATTTCTTGTATTGAGGTCAAAACTACCAAGTGCGATGCAATTTTTCTGTTCAAACTAAACGATCTATGTTTTATAACGTCTGGTTGCACCTATATTCGACTTTCCCCAACTTCTTCAATTCTTAGACCATCTCCAACGCAAAGAAACTCAAAGGAGGTTCTTAACTTTTTTAGAATAAAAAAATGTGATAGAACTCTGTAATGAGTTTTTAATTTTCTTGGCTTCCAATACTAAAGCTCCAAATTGGGTTCTTAAAATATAATTTAAAAAAATTATCACTCGAATTTATCAGGAAAAACAAAAATTCATTAAAAACTCAATTTGCCAAAACATCGAATTTGGTTAAAGTTTCAGCGGCTGCATCGGATGAGTTTGCAGTAGAAACAGCAAAGACGAGGTGGAGGGAGAGGGAGAAGAAGAAGCAGAGAATAGAGAATGTTGTAGAGGAAGTTGGTTGTTTGAAGGAAAGAGAAGTAGGACCAAAGTGAGATTGGTAACAGAGATTGTGACGGTGGTGTGTGTAAGAAGAGGATTTTAAAAAGAGTTTGTGGTCGCCATTAAATGTCACTTTGATTGCAGTTTCATCAATTCTACAACACCTCCTAAGGCTGCTTGGATAGCGCGTGATGACCACGGTACCTATGTCGGTGCGGGAAGCTCTTCAGGTCACATATGGCTCAGAGGTCATTGTCGGGTCATTTTCGAGGGAGATCAATCGGTTTTTAAAATACTACAGGATAATCTATCCAACTTTGGCTTGCACAATTGGGTTAGAGAGATCGAGTTTTGGAAAACACGTTTCCAAGCAGTCGAATTCCGTCGGCTACCTCGCATTTGCAATCGAGTTCCTGATATTCTCATTTGCAATCAGTTGATTGTATTATCAAATGGTTGGTTCGTGTCTCGGAATGTGGATAATGCGGTAACTTCTTCTGCAAGCAATCAAGAGTCTTCTTTATCAGGTAGCGGAAGAAATGATGGAGATGAAGAAGTAATTGATAGCCAAGTTCATCAAAATCGAGAAATTATGAGCTTAAAATCCAGATTCGATGAGCTTCAGAGGAAGGAATACGAGATGGAGATGCGTTTCGAACGGTACTGTAAATTGAAGGATCAAGAAGTCTTGATAATGGAGCATAAAAGCCTGTTGAGTATTGAAAAATGTCAGTTGGATATCTTCCGTAAAGAAGTTTCAGCGATGGAGGAAGAGTATAAAAGAGGTAATGAAAAAAGGTGATATTGTATATCAATCGATCAAGCAATTCCTTTGAAACCTTTCTTAGTATTAATTAGAAAATAACTCAAAACTAATCAATACACAATTTCTTGTTTTATGCTTGTAAGTCTTTACAACTCAAAGACTTACCTATCTAGACCTTTATTTGGTCTTATCTTAAACTTTAATCATCTTATTAAAGTTTATCTTAGACCATAAGTTAATGAAGCTTACTTAACATTCTCCCTTCTAAGCTTCATTTATTTTCCACAAATGACTTGAACTCCAATGAGACTTCTCATTTGTTTGAACTTGATCCTTGCCAACGCTTTTGTCAAGATATCGGCTAGTTGTCTTTCTCCTGGTACATGCTCAACTGCAATATGTCCGTTGCTTATACATTCCCTAATGAAATGATAGCGTTTATGGATGTGCTTGCTACGTCCATGAAAAACTGGGTTTCTTGTCAACTCCAAAGCCGATTTGTTGTCAATTCGGAATACTGTTCTCATGCTTTCTTTTCCTGTTATTTCACTCAGTAATTCCTGCAACCATAAGGCTTGCTTGGAGGCTTCTGTTGCAGCCATGAATTCTGCTTCACAAGAAGAGAGTGCAATCATGTTCTGTTTCTGTGAACACCACGAGATTGGAGCATTTCGAAAGTAGAAGATGTGACCAGAGGTGCTCATGCCATCATCTAAGTCCACATTATGGATACTATCACTGTAACCAACAAGTAAATTCGATCCTCCTTTCTTGTAAACTAAGTCGTAACTCACTGTCACACTTAGATAACTTAGAATCTGTTTTAGTGTTCTTCCATGTGATTCTCGAGGTTGATGCATATATCTACTTAACATACCTACTGAAAATGCTATATCAGGTCTTGTATGAAGCAAATATCTAAGGCAGCCAATCTTTCTTCGATAGTCTGTTACATCTATCTCTGGATCAGATTCATTGTCCTTACTTAGCTTGAGTCCAAATTCCATTGGTACATGAGTCATGTTGCAGCCTTCAAGTCCAGCTTCCTTGAGTATCTTTTTAGCATAAGCTTCTTGCTTAATCTCTATCCCATCTTCCTTTTGATTCACTTCTATTCCGAGGTAAAAGCTTAGTTTCCCTAGATCAGACATTTCATAGCTTCTTGACATCTCTGCTTTGAATTCATTAATGATCCTCTGCGTGTTCCCAGTTACAAATAGGTCATCGACATATACTGCAACTATCAAAAAGTTACTTCCTTCTTCCTTTCTGTAAACATAACTCTCATTTGCACATATTTTAAACAAAAGACTTCTTAGAATCTCATCAAGTTTAGTATTCCAACAGCGAGGTGCTTGTCGAAGTCCATAGAGTGCTTTGGACAGCTTGAAAACCTTGGATTCTTCCCCCTTCTTTTCAAATCTTACAGGTTGTATTACATAGACTTCTTCAAGTAACACTCCATGCAAGAAGGTTGTCTTCACATCCAAGTGATGGATTTCCCACCCATTATAAGCAGAGAGTCCCATGAGAAAGCGTATTGTTTCTATGCGTGCAAATGGAGCAAAAACTTCATCAAAGTCGATACCTGCTTGCTGTGCATATCCCTTTGCAATTAGACGAGCTTTGTGCTTGTTAATTGACCCATTTGCATTCTTCTTAAGTTTAAAATCCATTTTAGACCGATTACTTTTGCTCCAAAAGGTTTATCAACTAGCTTCCACGTCTTGTTATGTTCAATAGAATTAATCTCATCTATGCAAGCTTTGTTCCACTCCTCTGATTCTTTGGCCTCTTCATAACTTAAAGGCTCGTTGTTAAGTGAAAGCAGCAGTTTTTCACATTCAACGTTTACAATGAAGACATAATCATTCAAGTACGATGGTGTGTGTACCTGTCGTTGAGTTCTCCGCAATGGTTGTGTTGTTTCTTCTGTGATAATTTCCTCTGTTGCAGTTTCATTCTTGTCTGCAACATTCTCTGTATCATCAAGTGTTTCATGACCCTCTGACTCTAACTCATCACCTTGTAACACTTCCCAAGGTAATTGAAGTACTCGAGAGTCTGAGCTGGTACTCTCTTCTTCTCCCTTCCAATTCCAAGCTTGATTTTCAGCGAAGGTAACACCTCTACTAATGACTATTCTTTTGGTTGTCGGATTCATAAGTCTATAAGCTTTAGTTCCTTGTTCACTTCCAAGGTGAACCAAAGTCTGTGAGCGATCATCAAGCTTCTTTAAACCTGCAGCTTCAATCTTGGCATAGGCGATACATCCAAACACTCATATGTGATCAACTCTTGGTTTCTTCCCTTTAAAACTCTCATAGGGTGTTTGTTTTTGCAGAGATCTAGTTGTGATTCAGTTTATCAAGTAAGTGGCGTGTCTTACTCCTTCTCCCCATAAATAATTTTGAACTTTCATGGCTTTAAGGATGCTTCGAGTCATCTCCATTAAGGTTTTGTTTCGTCGTTCCACTACACCATTTTGCTATGGTGAATAAGGTGTAGTCGTTTGTCTTTTGATCCCATTCTTTTCACAGTAGGCACGAAACTCTCCTGACAGGAATTCTCCTCCCCTGTCAGTTCTCAACATCAGAACCTTTCCTTCATACTCTTTCCCAATCATAGTGTTGAAATCTCTGAATTTTGAGAATGCATCTCCCTTTTCTTTTAGTAACAGCGTCCATATGTATCTCGTGCAATTATCTACTATGACAAAGATGTACCTGTTCTGAGCTGGTGTTGCTGGAGATATGGGACCACAGAGATCAGCATTTAATAATTCAAACACCTTTGATGCTCTAAAACTGCTTGTCTTAGGGAACTTGTGCCGTGTCTGTTTTCCTACTAAACATGAGGTACAAATCTGTCTATCAATAGTTATCTTAGGTAGACCTTGTACCATCTCTAGAGCTGACACCTCTTTAAGAGCTTTAAAGCTTACATGTCCAAGACGAGCATGCCACTTCCAAAACTCATCACAGATTTTCGACAAAAGACTCACTGGTTTATCAATCTGCAGCTTCACTTTGTATAATCTGTTAACAGCTCTTCTTACTTTCATGAGTAATCTACCATTCTTATCATGTAAAATAAGGAAATCATTCTTCATAATGATCTCACAGCCTTCTTTTGTAGCTTGTTCTAAGCTCAAGATACTGTTTTTCAGGCTTGGAATATAGTATATATCAGACATTAACTTATGATATCCGAATTTTGTTTTGAGATAATCGAGCCTTTTCCTTCAATCTTAACACTCGAACCATCCCCAAATCTTACCTTACCTTTAATCTCTGAGTTTAGTTCAGAGAAATAGGATCTTTCTTCTGTCATGTGATTGCTTGCCCCATTTTCAAGGTACCACTCACCACTCTCGTTGTTTCCATCATTAAACTTCTCTAGAAACATCTTCTCTTCATTGAGGAGAATCACTTCATACATATACACTGTTTCTTCACCTTCATTTGTTTCTGAGTCATCTTGTCTCTCTACTACTTTATTCAGCTCTTCTAGTTTCTTTTTCCGTTCTGGACAGACTGAGGAGAAGTGCCATTTCTTATCACACCTGAAGCAAACAATGTTTGATCGGTTTTTTTTCTCTCTGTTCTGTGAGATGTGATTCTTTCCCTTCCCATAAGTCGATCTTTTGCTATTGTGCGCACTCGAATAGAGTAGATTTCATGTGACTCACTTTCTTCTTCTTCTTTTATTCTCTCTTTGTATGCTTTCAGCCTTCCTACAATATCTTGAAAACCAGTCTTGTTTAAATCCAACATTTGTTCCAACGAAGCTGTCAAGTGTATGAATCTGTTTCTCAGTAAGGCGTTGAGAAACTTCTTTACTAGTTATGGCTCATCAATTATCTGACCTAATGCAGCTGAATTTGATTCTATCACTTTCATCCTTCTAGAGAAAGCATCTATGTTTTCTGTTTCCTTCTTTCGAAATCTATCGATCTCTGACATAAGAGTTTGAAGTCTCGCTTCTTTGACTCTTTCAGCTCCTAGATTCAGTGCTTTGATCGATTCCCATAATGCTTTGGGTGAGTCTTGTTCTCCAATTTGTAAAATCAGATTCTCATGGATTGATTGGAACAAAAGTGCTTTAGCTAAGTAGTTTTTTTCATCGACACCAGAACCAATGTTAATTGTTTCCCATACCTTGTGTACTTGGAGAACAACCTTCATCTTCATCCCCCACACCGTGTAGTTAGTGGATGATAACATCGGACAAAGAACAGAGGAGGGAAAAACAGAGTCTCTCTTTGCGGCTTTCACATCATCTCCCATCGTTGAGATAGTCTTATCAACTTCAAAAACTTCTAAGCCTGGATTGCTCTGAAAACAAATAAAGTATCAATCGATCAAGCAGTTGCTTTGAAACCTTTCTCTGTATTAATTAGAAAATAATTCAAAACTAATCAATACACAATTTGTTGTTCTATGCTTGTAAGTCTTTACATCTCAAAGACTTACCTATTTATAGACTCTCATAAACACATGATAATCTCCTCTAAATCTTATCTAAATAGATCTTTACAAATCGTACATCTATCTAGAACTTTATTTGGTCTTATCTTAAACTTTAATCATCTTATTAAAGTTTATCTTCGGTCCTAAGTTAATGAAGCTTACTTAACAAATCCAAGAGTTGAGATCAGAGAGCTGGTTGCTTGAGGGGTATGCAAAGAAGCTTAGGAGAAGAACAAAACAATTACCCTAGTTGTAAGTGACAAGAACAGGAGGATTAGTGGTGTGGAAAAGGAGTTTCTGAAGTGTATTGATGAATTGGAGCTGAAGAATAATGTTGTGAAGGAATTTGCATTGCAGATGAAGTCAAGGATCTTAAAGCTTATCATTGCTATGTTGCAAGAGAAAAAGGAAGAAGTATTTAGTGAGTTTTCCAATTCAAAATCAGAGGTAAATATTGTCTTTTAAGATTTCTAAGTATATTGAGTCAGTTTATTGTGAGGTTGATTGGCATATTTTTCTTTTAAAGATGGTAGTGAGTGTGGTGGATTATGCAAGATTGTTACAAAAGTACGAGGATTTGAAGAAAGATTATGAGAATGAAGTAAACGAAGTGATTAACTTGAGATGGAGCAATGCTTGTTTGAGGCACGAGGTGATGGAAAATGGAACCAATTATGGGAAATCGTGTATTCCCCAAATGGGAATATGCAAGAACAAGCTGATGATTCATTGGCATTAACAGTATCTGATCATGAACGTCATGAAGAGAAGTATCATCATGAAACATTGAGAAGGAAGAGAACGATGAAGAAGATAAAGAAATGGATTGAAGGAAATGATACGGGTGTAGGTTTACAGAATGGTTTTAGATTAATGACTTGAATTACATGTACAACAGAGAGAGTTATAAATACAGATTTGGTAGATAAGATTAGTTACAACCGACTCCTATTATTGTGTTAAGATAATATAGAGTATTATCTCTTATACGCCCCCTCAAGATTAGCGACCGGTGGAGAGCCCAATCTTGAAATTGATGTCTTCAAATCGAGTGTGAGGGAGTGGTTTGGTCAGACCGTCAGCTAGTTGGTCATTGGAGGAAATGTGAGCAACACGCATGAATTGTGACTGAACCAGCTGACGAACAAAATGATAGTTGAGAGCGACATGTTTCATTCTTGAGTGAAAGACCGGATTTGCAGAGAGATATGTTGCTCCCAAGTTGTCACAGTAGATGACTGGCTGAGTAGTTGATTGGAGTCCAAGCTCGTCCATGAGACATTTTATCCAGCATAACTCTGCAGCTGTGTCAGCAACTGACTTGTATTCAGCTTCAGTGGACGATCTTGCCACTGTTTTTTGTTTCTTTGAAGACCAGACAATGGGGTGTGAACCATGATATATAATGTAAGCTCCAGTAGACGTATAGTCGTCGCGGTTACCTGCCCAATCTGCGTCTGAATACGCGTGTAGTTGTGGAACATTGTCTCGGCGTAGGAAGATGCCGTGATTACGTGTGCCCGAGAGATATCTAAGTACACGTTTTGCTGCCTGCCAGTGTAGCGACGTTGGTTTATGCATGAATTGGGAGAGCTTATTCACTGCGAAGGCGATATCTGGCCTTGTGAAGAGTAGGTATTGTAGGCTTCCTACAATCATTCTGTATTCTGTTCCATCTTGTAGTTGTTGGCCAGATGTGAGGTTGAGAATGTCAGTGGATGACATCGGAGTAGAGCTCGGATTTGCTTCGGATAAGTTAGCTTTTACTAGTAGATCTGTTATATATTTTTGCTGTGTGAGCAGCAGACCAGTACCTTTCCGATAGACTTCAACACCTAGAAAGTAGTTTAGAATTCCCATATCTTTCAATGCAAAGCGACTACTGAGCTGTGTGATGAAATGTTCAATTGCCGAAGAGGAGTTCCCAGTGACTATCAGATCATCAACGTATACTAGGACATAGATAGTTACTTCACCTTGTTTTGAGATAAACAGGGAGGTGTCTGAGAGTGAGTTAACAAAACCTTTGGAGAGCAGGAATGTTCGAAGCTCATTGTACCAGGCACGCGGAGCTTGTTTTAATCCGTACAGCGCCTTTTTAAGTTTGCAGACATGGTTCGGTTTTTCTGGATCGACAAATCCGGCTGGTTGTGCAACATAGATATCCTCAGTGAGAACACCTTGCAGAAACGCATTGTTTATGTCTAACTGTCGAAGATCCCAATCATTTGTGACGGCATGACTAAGGATCAGTCGAATTGTGGTGGCTTTGATAACCGGACTGAAGGTCTCTGCATAGTCTAATCCTGGGCGTTGGTGAAAGCCCTTGCCAACAAATCGAGCTTTGAATTTATTGATATCGCCGTTGGGGTGGCGTTTTATTCTGAAGACCCATTTTGTACCAACCAGTTTATACCTAGAATCCGGTGGAACCAATTCCCAGGTTCCGAATCTGACATGAGCATCGTATTCGGCTGTCATTGCTTCACGCCATCTTTTGTCTTTTAGAGCTTGAGCCACAGTTGCTGGTTCAGTTTCGCGTGCTCCAAGAGATAGCATTGCGAATTTTGGATTTGGTTTGATGATGCTGTTCTTTGATCTGGTTTTCATCGGATGAGCGTTTGTTGGTATTGGCGAAGAAGATGAGGACGGAGCTGTAGGTGGGCCGTGAAATGTGTCCGTAATGGGCCGTGTTTGAGATGGGCTGCATTCTGTAGTCTCGTGTGGATCAGCTAGGTGATCCGGTAAAGGACTATTGTCTGATGGGCCACATGTGAGTTGGGCCGGTAACAGGCCAGAATTTGAGGCTGCTGGTCCAGGAGGCTCAGCAACATTTGTTGGATCATTTGGCCTATGAGAGACATTGGGCCGCATCGAAGCTGCAACCGGAGATTGCAGCGTAATCAATGGTGAGAGACCGGAGCCTAGGGGCGGCGATAAAGATGGCGATGTGTGGGGCGAGTTGCCGGTGAGTTGCAGTAGAGGGGGAAACCAGAAAGAAGTCGTGGTGTCAGGGTTTGTGTTTGCAGCGACAGAGGAGAAGGGAAAGGAATTTTCGAAGAATTTGACATGTCGGGAAGCATAAACTCTTTGATTGGAAGCATCAAGGCACATGTATGCACTCTGTGTCTGTGAATAGCCTAGGAACACACAAGGTTTGGATCTTGGTTCTAGTTTGTGGTGTGTGTATGGTCTGAGCCAAGGGTAGCAGAGGCAACCGAATACTTTTAGTTTTGTGTAGTTGGGAATTGATTGTGTGAGTGTGTAGAATGGGGATTTGTTGGATAGTGTAGGTGTTGGGAGTCGGTTTATTAGATAAGCTGCCATAGAAAATGCGTAGGTCCAGAAGGTGTTTGGTATGGACGCTTGTGATAGAAGAGCTAACCCGGTTTCAACGATATGTCTATGACGTCGTTCTGCGAAACCGTTATGCTCAGGTGTGTGTGGTGGGGAGGTTAGATGAGTGATGCCAGAGTCGGCGAGAAAGGAAGACATGGCGATATACTCACCGCCATTGTCAGAGTACAAGGTAATGATCCGGTTTTTGAATTTGTTTTCAACCAGATTTTTGAACTCGGTGAAGGTGGATAGGACATCTGATTTGCGGCGAATTGGATATAGCCAAATATAGTGAGTATAGTGATCAACAAAGATGGTATAGTATTTATATCCATCAATAGAGTGAACTGGAGAGGTCCACACATCTGAGAATATAATTTCGAGAGGTTTAGTAGTTTTTAGGCTTGAGGAGGCAAAGCTTAGTTTGTGGCTTTTAGAGATAGAGCATGCATTGCAAGGAGAAATTTCTTTATTATTAAAGGGTATTGAGAAATCTGAAAGAATGGTTTGCAAAACAGAATTTGAAGGATGGCCTAATCTAGAGTGCCAAATTGATAAAGGTGAAAGCAAAGAGGAAGACAAAGCTGAAATTTTGGAAACTGCATTGTCCGGCCACTCGTATCCACTCCTATTCGCTGTTCCGGTGATCAGTTGCGCCCCCGAGCTGAGATCTCTCACCTCAAAAGAGTTAGGAAAGAATGTGATGGATACAAAGTTATCACTGCACATTTTCTTGACAGATATTAAATTCTTAGCAATGCGAGGAACATGTAGGACATGTTTTAGAGTAATAGGTCGAGTAGCATAGGGTAGAGAATAGGAACCAGTGTTTTGAATTGGTAATGATTCACCATTTCCAACGAGAACTTCCTCAGACCCATTGTAAGGAGAGTGTAGGGCAAGATTTGCGAGATCTGATGTGATGTGATGGGAGGCACCACTGTCAAGAAGCCACGATGGTGTGTACTGATCGTTTACTTCAGCATTGTAAGCCCTAGGTGTCCAGTTCATGTTTGACCTTGGTGGTGGTGTTGGTGGTTGTTGTTGTTGTTGAGAGACTAGACGAAATTGAGGACAGAATTTGGCGCTGTGGCCCTGAGTTCCGCATGCTTGGCATCTACCAAGATATGGTCGTCGACCATTGTTTTGTGGTGGTGGAGCATTTCCACGTGGATTTGAGTTGCCATGGTACGGCTGTGGAGGCCGAGGGTAGGAATTGTTGTTCCGATTGTAGGCCACATTTGCCGTGATAGGGAATGATGGTGATGGTGTTGATAAAGGAATGGATAACTCACGGTTGATCAATTTCTCGTGCAGTTCAGCAAAAGAAATTGGAGTGTCTCGGCTGTGGATTGAGTCAATTATAGGTTTGTACTCATCACCGAGCCCTTCTAGAATAATGTCCGTGAGATCCTCATGATCAATTGGGCTTCCAAGAAGTGCAAGAGCATCAGCTTTTGACTTGATTAGCTGCATATAGCGATCGATTGTGTGTGATCCTTTCACACATAGCTTCAATTGTTGCTTTAATTGTTTGATGTGTCCTCGTGTGGGTTTTCCATAGGTGGAGGACAGTGTTGTCCAAGCTTCAAGAGTTGATTGAGCAGATGCGATTAGAGGCTGAAGGGGAGTCTCAATGGTTCCGATTAGAGAGCTAAAGAGGAGACTGTCTTGTCGACTCCAAGAGGTATATTCTGGATTAACAGAATTGTTTCCATTGACATCAGTTGTTGTAGGTGGAGGAACGACAGAGGGGTCAATGAATTTGGTGAGATCATACCCCCTGAGCAACGCTTTGATTTGGATGCTCCATGTGAGGTAATTGGTTGATGAGAGTTTGGTTATATTAACCATGTTGATGATAGAGAGGGAAAGAGTAGATTCAGGGGTTGAGATAAGATTTGGTTGAGTGACAGAAGCAGACGGCGAAGCCATTTGAGAGGATAAAAAAAAAATTAGTGAGGAGGCTCTGATACACGATGTAGGTTTACAGAATGGTTTTAGATTAATGACTTGAATTACATGTACAACAGAGAGAGTTATAAATACAGATTTAGATTAGTTAAAACCGACTCCTATTATTGTGTTAAGATAATATAGAGTTATCTCTTATAACGGGGAAGCCAACGAAATCAGATGACAGATGTTTCGGAAGACACTTTTTGACAGTTTAACCTGAGGAAGATCGAATATTTCATTCGAGAAGATCTTGTTCTAGCGTGTAATAGACTTGCTTTACAATCACCATTTCAGATTTTCACCAATATTAGCAGTCACAGAAATCAGTAATGCAAAATGTATATGTACTAAGAAAATAAAACCAAACTGGAAAAACAAAAGATTCCTACGAGAGTTTGTGATCGAAAGTCGGTAGATAGTTTCCGTTTTGTCCTTCACTTAGTCGAGATGCAAAAAGCCAAGTAATCAGAACGAAGAGCGTTTCAGATGGTCAGATTTATCTCCGATGACTTCAGAGCTTCAAGCGCTTCATCGATTCTGCCAGCTAACTTTTTTGATGATTTCAGTAAAGGAAACAATTGGGAAATGTCCATTTGCACAAGCATTTCTGTGATTTTGGAAGCAAGTTGGGGCTGCACAACAATATGATAAATATAGTCATATATATTAATGCAGTGATAACGAATGTTACACATACAAAGCGGATATTATCACAGAATGATCTTAATACAAGAACACCAATCACCTCGAATTTCTCGACAAGAGGATAAAGCTGCTCTCCTAACCGTTGCTTACAGTCCTCCTTTTCTTTCCCACGACCATATGCTCTGTTCTGCTGCATGTGCTTTTCAAAAGTTAGTTTGAAACCATCTTATTAAGGAACATCAATTAATACATACCTGCTGGCTCGAAATGTATCTTGTCAGAGGAAGTTTTTGGGTAGCCTGAGACACATTTGGCACAAATGAAACTGCATTCGTGTTCAAGTTTCCTTTTCTGTTCTGCTTCAGCTTTCTTGGTGCATTAGCAACCTACCAAATACCTTTGTGTCACACATAATCAAAGTAGACTCTTTTTCTCGATTAATAAGATCTATGAATATGTACCACTAGAGAATGTGTGTTTGCTTGATAAGGGTATGATGAATTAATCATGGTATCCGACTTCCATGTCGAGGGGTATGAACCGTATGATTGATATAACATCCCGGAATGGGCGTTTGGGTAGTAGTAGTAAGACACTGGTGAGACAGAAGCTGAAGAAGAGTTGCTTCCTTTTGATTCCGTTTGCTTGCCAAACTGAACCTGTAACTGCATCTGCCTATCCTCTTTTTTCTGAGCAATAGCCACATATAGTTGTTTCCCATGAAACATATGCCCTGCAAGAATTAATATCAATAAAATGATTAGATTGATAAGACTCATGTCATAAATAAATCCATTACTTACCAATACTATATGATTCGATACTTACCATGAAAGGTTTTCACAGCGTCAGTAGCTTCTTCCGGTGTTGAGAAGTTCACAAATCCAAAGCCCTTGCTTATTCCTTTATCACACATTAACTTCGCCGAAGTGATTGTGCCACATTGACTAAAGAGAGTTCTCAGCTCCTCCTCAGTAGCACCAACATCGATGTTTTTCACAAATATGTTTGCCACCTTCAATTCAGAAGTGCAAGAAAGCAACCGTCTCAATATATCATACCAAACTAACAGAAGTTTTTATGCGTGGTAATACCTTAGCTTTCATCTTCTGTTCTCTGTGATTCTGTCCAAATTGTTCCCTCAACAGTAGCTCCCGTTCTGCCTTCTTCTGTGCCCTTCCTACAAACAAATTCTTTGTACCTATCAAATAAAAAACAAAGAGTTAAATAATTTGGAGATACTGGAGATGGTTTTATTGTCCCAGTGAAGAAACAGATCCGTCAGACCAAATAATATCCCATTCATTGTTTCTACTGCCCGCCTTGCATCCTCTTCGTTGTTGAAGTTGACAAATGCAAATCCTTTACATACTCCGTTTTCATCCTTTGCAATTGCTAAGCTACCAATTATCCCAAATTTCGAGAACCTTTCCCTTAGAAGATCTTCACTAACATCTGAATCTAGATTCTTAATGTACAAGTTTGTGTAACTCTCCTGCAGTTTCGCTCGGTCTGTCTTTCTCATGAATTTTCCAACGAAGCTGCATAAAGATTTTCCCAACCATAGATAGAACAAAATCAAGTCAGCATCCTCATTCTACACGTAATCCGAAGATCTAGTAACCATTGAGTTAGAAAGTATTACATTTCCTTGTCGGCAACAATGGTACCATTCAAGTTCTCAATAGCTGCATTTGCAACGTCGTCTTGCTCAAATTGAACAAAACCATAGCCACGACTCTTTCCATCTTCAAAAGTTGCAACCTTACAGGAAACGATGTTCCCAAATTTCTTAAACATATCTTGCAGATCCGCATTGTTGATTGAATCAGGCAAATTCTGACAAAATGACATAATTCTCATCAATACATAAAACCAACACCTTTTGTTCATACCTAGAGAGAATAATCGGTATGTTTGAGGTTGACTAGTACCTTAACAAAGACATTTCCAACACCATTTCTCCTAGCATCAGGTTCTCGAACCGACCACATTACTCGAATCATTTTTCCATCCAACATACTGTGATTCTTTTTCTCTATCGCAAACTCAGCTGCACAATTAATATAGAAGATGCTACTCAAACAAAGTATTAATCAAGCCTGAGGATGATATAGCCGATCGTAGTTTCACTAAAATGTTGAAGTTCAGTATCAGATTCTTAAGACGAAATAGCTTCTATCAAACGTAAGTCTCAGTAGAAAAATCAGAAATCAAAGACGTGATCAGTTTACAACAAACAACTATAGGCTAGATCCAAGATTCGTCTCCCGATCATCAAGGAGAAAATCATCCGTGACATACCTAGGAAAATAAGGATTGGAGAAGAGATGGACATTTTCCCAAGAAACTCGGCCATAAAAAGACAAATTCAATTCAAGTGAGCAAAAACAACGATAATCAAAGAGAATACGAAACGCCTCAATGTAACCTTCGTTCATCAAACAAAATCCAAGGAAAGTAAACAAATGAAAGTGATTTAAGAAAAGTGTACCGTCTTGACGCGAGGAAAAAGTTTAGCGTAGCCATAACAGAGGGAACGACGAGTGGAGATGTCTTTACAAAGGACGCACCAGAAGTTAAACTCTTGAACTCGGAGAAAGCGTCGAAGAAGTGAAACTTCGGTGACGCTAAGAGGTAAGTCTCCGACGTATAACGAAGACGTTGCAGTAGAAACCGAGCCTGAAGAACTAGAAGCATTCGTCGTAGGAGAAGCAGCGTGAACAACCGCCATTTTTGCTCTAATTCCTCTAACGAAACGCAATGCACAAAACGACGAAAGAAAGAGAGAGAAAATCGCGAAACGTCAAACCGAAATCGTTCTGGTGAAGGCCGTTACGTTGCTGCTCTACTGAGGTCCTATATATATTCCGTTCAGTAGCGTTTGTTCAGGTGACGTTTCGTCGCGACTTGTGCCGTTTCGTTTGGATGATATTTTGTCATTATTAGAAAAAGACGTTATTACCCTTCCTTGACTATGAAATTCACAGCGATCTCAACGAACGGATTATTAAAAAATTCTGAATTATATAAATTTTGTGGAAGTAGTTTATACGATACTTATCTACAATTAAAATGACACTTCATCATCAATTAAAGGAAATCAACAAATCAGCCTAAACTACTCTAAAAATTTACGTCAAGGAGAAAAAATACAAAGAAATCGAGCCAATAAGATGCTCCAAAGGAATCTTAAGAGCATGTCTCTTGTTGAGATGCTTAAGCATGGCTGTCCTGAGTTTACTATGTCCTTTCCTGAAGTTACTGATACATTCACAGACATCGAACCTGTCAAACAAAATACAAGTTTTCTAACTTTAGATGAAGATACTTTATGACTAGTTTCGTAATTTAGATTATATTTACTTACAATCATAGTTTGTCCATCCAATCCGTTGCCGGGAAAGATCATACACAAAGACTTTATCTTTAAGTACAAGATCTGCAAAACAAAACAAGATAGATATCTGAATGCTGTTGGGCCAAGAAGCTGCAGATTTTATCAGTTTTTACAATTCAGTGTCTGACCTCCTAAAATGGTTTGTTCTTCTGGAGCTTCCTGAAAACCAATGCACCACTTGGACGCACCATCCTGTTAGACAGGAGAGACCAAGTAAGACCATTACAACTAAACCAGAGTATTTTAGTTCTTTATTACGTTTGTATAGAAAGCAGAAGGGCGTACAAAGAAACCATAATGAAATAAGTAGTCTTGAGGTCTTAATATCATTGATGCACCACCGGCAAAGTTGAGACTAACTGGAGGAAATATGTCACTTATGCTGCAAAAACACAAAAGAAAACAAGAAAATTCTCCACTTTAACTTTGATCTAGAGGAAAACGGATTTGGACAGTGCAGTTAACAATAAGTAGACATACCTAGTCGACACCAAGTAACACTGTTCTCCATTAGAAATGATTGGTGTTACCAACTGTGACACACTTTTTGTTATCTGCAGATACAGAACCAAAATATCATGATGTTAAAGCACAATCTCACGCAAAACAGACAGTATATACGAACTTACCACATCAAGAAAGGGACCGTAAGCCTCTTTCACCAGATATGTCAAAGTAGTTCCTGTGTCGACAATTGTACCACGGGTATTTGATGTTTCAAACACTGCTGCATCAATGGGCAGCATCTGTCCATTCACGCCAATGCTCAGCAGATTTAAGTTATAGTGAGGCCTGTAGTACGTAATCAAAAGTTAACACAGATTCTTAACAGTATCACTTTCCACTCAACAAATTGTTAGGCTCCAAACCCTTATACTCCTTCATTCAATCTACCAAGAAACTATCGATCATAGAGACTTGATTAACAAGAAAACCTTTATTTTTATCCCAAATTCTAGAGAAATTCAGGATTGCCCAAGTCATTCTGCCCAACTTCCTATTTAACCTGTCAACTAATCGACCCAACCACTCTTACAGGGCTGTCAATAATAATGCACTAAACTAACACAAAGAATTATGACAATGAGAGGTTGTGTAAGCATGATATAATTTAAGACAGTATATAAGAGTGAGACGGAAAGGTAAATGAGCTTACTGGGACGGGACAAGAGGACTGTAAACAATTCCTGGGACCAATATCTCGCCAAGGACAAAGACACCACCTCCACTACCATCTCCTTTCAAGCAATGAGAAAACACTGGCGGTGTAATTCCTCGTGAAGACAGCTGAGAAACAACTGACAACTTTCCCTTGCCAAAACCAAATATTCCGTCCACTGCTTTGTCTGACTTGGTCAAGTCCCCAGATTGGTATGTACTACAGCTGTTGCAAATACAACAAAAAGATCTACAAAGATTAAGATATTTAATCGGCCATACACTCTCATGCAAACACAAGGGCTAGTGTTAGATAGAAAAAGCTTAAAGCTCTACCCGAAAACAATGGGAGCTGATGAATTTGCAACTAAAGACTCTCCCAAAATTGCGTCAAAGTGGAACGTGTCAGTCATGTAGTAACCTGAAGTCCCACTTCCATCGCCATAGCGAAAGGAGTAACCACACTGGTTGTTCTCAGAACATTGTGCAGCTGTTGTCTGAAAAACTGAAGAGCAAATCGGATCTGAACAACTAACAGAGCCAGCAGTCAAGGAACCAGAAGCATCAAAGAAATGGAGCTCGATCTGAAATGAATTTGGGAAAGAGAAAAGATAAGCCCTTCACACTTTCTTTGATGCTGACCCAACAAAAAATTCTATAAGTAATAAAACCTAAGACAAAGCTACTTACTCCAAGTCCACTAGAACGAGGGCAATTACCGCAAGAACCACAAGTAACCCACAAGACGTCACTTCCAGTATCAATCTGAACATTGAATTCTGTGGGAGGAGAACCCAGTTTGACCTTTGTAAAATAAAGCCTAGCAAGAAACAGAATACAGATACATATTACATAAAAGAAGATTTGACCACAAAATAAAAGCTGATAAAATCCACTAGAACTCCAACAACAGTTTGCAAAATTTGACATACATAGTCGTCTTGGAGCTGCAACAAAGAACAAAGAAAGGAGACAAACTGATTAAATTCTCCGTATTGATACCAATTCTTCAAAACATTTTAAGTAGCCAAGAAGCCACAAATGAGTAATAAAATGACTACAAATCTTAACGCAGCACGATATAGGGCAAGGATAAATGAACAAAAAAGAGACCAAAAGACATAGAAAAGACTTGAAAACCCTACATCTTTCAATTTTACTACAGAATTTGGTCAGGTAAGCTGAAAGGAACGATCTTAAATCAATCTGAAAATCGACTACGACAAAAAGGCAAGACATTTCTATTTCTAGCTGGAACAAAAATCAGAAAAGAAAACCCCCAATATGAAGAAATTACCCAACGAGGTAAGGATCGGATGAGCCTTGAACTGGGAAGTCCACGACGCCGTCAAGGGAGTTTCGGTGACCGCCGAGTAAGATTCGCGCGTGCCTGACACGGTCACGCGCCCTGAGTTCACTCAACTCCACTAGCTCGTCCAGAGGAAAAGCCCTTTCTAAAGGCAGGATCTTGGCCGGACCAGCTACGTATTGCGCCAACATCGAGTGAATTGGCGGCGATGCTGCGAAACAAGTCACGGCCAACGCAACCGCCATAGCCACCATCAACATAAAGAGGCGAAGGATACGCATTTAAGTCGTAGCTTGTTGAGATTGTGGTTATATTCACAATAAAAGACAAGTTACAAAAAGCGGATAAAAGAGCTCGATGGCTTGATTCTTCGCATCGAGCGAGAAAGAGGAGACAGAAAAACAAAAAGAACTGACAGAGAGAGAAAGAAAGAGAAACGTTCTGAAATGTTTAAGCGGAGACAGTGGGACTTTAAGGAAATTTATTGATTTTGGTTTGGTTTAGTTTTGGTTTTGGTTCTGGTTCGATGTTATGTTCATCATTCTTCACTATTTATAAAGTATAAATGGTTCTTTCGTATTTCTTTCATCTTCATTCTCTTTACTTATTTATAGATTAATTTAACGGATGTTGTTGAGGTCTATGGAATAGCAATAAATGTTGATACAACCAAATTGTTTATTTCTGCTATTATTTATTGTGAGAAATTCAGTTTCTTATACGCTAATCAAATCTCAAGACAAGTTTTATGAGCAGTTTTAGGTCACGAAATGCTTATTAAATTAGGTATTCCAATTAAAAAAATAAGAAAATTCTATTTTCACAACAACGTGAGATGATTTAGTAAGTTAGATATAGTTAATTTATTAATAAAAATTGACTTGTAGGCGAGTCTTGCGTAGTCGTCATGATCCAAAAAGGCACGTCAAGGAATAAGGCTAATAAATTGTGGTGTGAGTTTCCTAAACAACGACAAAACTAGACACATTCCATGTCACCTTTCGAACATGACTCTGTACTTCTTTTGATTTTATAGCTATGCTTAAATGTACATAATTAGAAAAATATATACAGAATCGAATTCTATGTTGTTGGGTAAGCTCTTGCAAGTTCAATAACAGATTTAGAGAACATAACATGATTATGTAATCCAATGAATAATCTCGTATACAGATCTCGACTTTGAACTATTTTTACTGTGGAATGTGTTCTTAATTCAACAAAGCTTCCAAGGAAGATTAGTATATATAAACATCAGGATGTTCTACATCTGATCATATCAACTATAAACCCTAATTTAACAAGCAAAGTGTTTTATCTAAGCGCTATTAACACTAAGTAGCTACCAAAAACAGAGTTCTTCAAATCACTAAGAGACATACCCACAGACCAGAACACAGAAATCTGAAATCCCAATAACGATGTTAATTACAATTAGATAACAACATAATTGAGCAGACGTCAAAGCCAGTAAAAGATCGCTCAATCATTAAGAAAGTAAAAGACTAATCAGATCATGGAGTATTGATGTTAGCAGAAATTGAACATGGTTCGTAAGCGTAATCAGAAGGAGCTAATCACTGATTCTTAGTAGATCAAAAATCTTAGTTGAACCTTGAGAAGCTTTTTTTCTTCTTCTTATAACTCTTATTAGAATCAGACCAACTTCATTTCAATGGAACATCCCGTGGACGAGTTCACAAACGAAAGTATATCAAAAAGTCTTTCAAGCAACTAAGCAAGTCAACAGAAATGGAGAAAGTAGTCAACAGAAATAAGATCAAAAACAACAAAAAAGAAAACAACTTGAAAAGAATAAAAATCCTTGGATTTGCCCTTAAGACCTTTAGTTCTTCTTATCACCTCCAACTTCTATCTTCTTCTTCTTCGCGGTGGCCTGAGAATACAAGAAGGTGCCAAAAAATAGCAATGGCTGAACCAAGAGCATTCAGAGGCCTAACAGGATTCCTAAACACCAATACTGTCGAGACAATCACCACGACTCTCTTCATTGTGTTCCCTACAGAGAAAGTCAATGGACTGATCTCGTCGAGCGCCTGGTAAGAAGATTGGTTGTACAAATGGTAGAAGACACCAGAAAGCAGAACCCAAAAGTAGAAAGTTGTTGGTTTCCCTACAGATGCAATGGCTTTATGGTAACCTGGAACCCAATGTGATCCTTCAACGAAAATAGCCACGGGGAATAGATATAGCAGAGAGAGTATACTGATGCAACCGTATAGATTCAATCCATCAATCTCTTTGAAGTTCTGTAGACTTCTTTTAGAGTAAATGTTTCGCAAGACGAAACCAACATTACTAATCATAGCTCCTGATAATCCGCCTAAATTGAATGAGACTTCAGTGACTGCAGCTAAAGAACAACCCATAACGATTGGAAGAATCGATAACCAGACGGCTATAGGGTACGAATCACCAAGAAGCGACGAGAAAATGACTGAGAACACAGGCTCTGCTGATTTGATAACATGTGTGAAAGAGACAGCGACTTTGGAGAATGAGACACAAGCTGAGATGTGTCCGACAGTGTGGAACAATGCAGGGCCAAGGAGAGCGATAATGAAAGGTTTTGAGATTTTAGGGCAAGGATAAAGCTTAAAGGACCATAAGATTAGCATCCAGATAGAACCTGCAAAGAGCTGAAACGAAGCGAGAAGCCATGGATACGGGAAGACATTGAGTGCCTTTTTGTTGAAGATGTTGAAAACGATGTTCTGGAAATACCAAAGACCAAACACAAGTCCAAGCTGAAGAGTTTTAGCTTTCTTCGCCTTCTTCTCCGCTGCTTCTTCAAGATCGGATTTTTCGTATTCACCTTCTAGATTCGCGTCAGAAAACCCAGCAGCAGCGATGGATCTGGGTTTTCTCGAGGACCCAGATGAGTATTCAGGGTTTGTGAATGAACATAAGGGTTTTTCTGCGGCGCGAATCTGTAGATTGGGATTCGGAGAAAGCCCTAGTGGTAGTGGGTATTTGAAACTGAAGGGTTTGTCATTGGTGACGATAAGAGCAGAGATACGGGTCGGTTGTTGACGGGTCTGGGTCCTGTGGAGAAGACCCGGATTAAGGGAAGCAGATAGATTTAGGGAGATCATTGAGTGCTTAAAGCAACAGAGCAAGCACGGATGCAGAAAGAAAGAGAACAAAGAGATAGACTTTTGTTATCGGTGTGAGTTGTTGATAAACTCAGAAAGTTTATCGAAGAAAGAAATGAAGAAGAGAAAGAGAAATGAGAAATAGAAGTGAGGAAGAGAAGAAGAAGAAGAAGAAGAAGAAGAGAAGAAGAAGAAGAAGAAGAAGAAAGTAACGACAAAAAGAGAGAAAGCGGCTGAGAAGAAGATAGTATGATTTAATTCATAACCTTACATATATCAAACGACAGCCACATGGCTTAAAACGACATTATTCTTAATACTGAGTCTTATTGAAAGACTCTACCCCTTCCAGAGTATTATTCATACTTGGCCACTTTGAGCAACATCTTTTCCTCTTGTTGTTCTCTTCTTTGTAACTAGATTTAGAGGAATCGCAGACTTATCAGTCGTCTTTCGCCGACTCTGGACCACAAGTCAGAGATCCTTTAAGCAGTTAAAATACTTTCGTTTTTGATTTAGTGTTAAGCTTTTGTAAGTTCAATAACACAAAGTCTTATTAAATTCAGAAAGCAGATGATGTAAATCACTGATAAATTTGTCTCGTATACAGATCTCAACTTTGATCTATTTTTACTGTTACTTACACACGAGTTAAGAAAACACTCAAAAGTTTAGTTTCTATACTTTGATCAATAATTACGATAGTTGAGTTTTTAATTTGACAATTTTGGTAAGTTACATGTTTGATTGAAATTTTCCCAAATTACTTATGAAGTCACAAATTGTAGACTTGTAGTCAATAAAATTTGGGAATTGATTCAGTATTAATGGACTATGTATGTACACACACCTATTTTCCTACAACAATAAATTTACGACAAACCAAACACAAAACGGATCCGTATCCAGAAAACGGCATGCAGTTTTTCCTCTATCTCTATCCTACTCTCTCTACCTCACAATACTTTCTCATATATACTTCACCAATACATTAAAAATAAATGGAGTCTGCAAATAATAAAGGAGATGTAAGTCTTTTATCTCACAAGTTCTCTGGACATCAAATACCGAAACACAAAACTGTGAGGCTCCACGATGCACCAAGTACCCACACCCAGAGACGTGGAATTGTTCCCCCAGCCATAACGAACAACAACTTCGAGATCAAGAGCAGTCTCATCTCTATGATCCAAAATAGGCAGTTTCATGGCCTACCTTCTGAAGATCCGCTTGATCACTTGGACGAATTCGAGCGACTCTGTGGTTTGCAAAGGCTCAATGGAGTCAGTGAGGACGCATTCAAACTGAGGTTATTCCCGTTTTCTCTCGGAGACAAAGCCCATGTCTGGGAGAAACACTTACCGCAAGGCTCCATCACGTCATGGGAAGCTTGTAAATCTGCGTTCTCGCCAAATTCTTCTCCAACTCTCGAACTGCAAAGTTGAGAAACGCCATCTCTACCTTCACCCAGCAGAATTATGAAACCTTTGCTGAAGCCTGGGAGAGGTACAAGAATTATCAGTCTCAGTGCCCACATCATGGATACCCTGCTGAGACTCTGCTCAACAATCTCTATAGAGGATTTCACCCTAACATCCGCAGGTTATTGGATACCGCAAGCCATGGAAATTTCCTTAACCAGGACGTCGCTGATGGTTGGCAGTTAGTGGAGAATATGGCTCAGGCAGATGGGCAGTATAATGAGGACTACGACATGACGGTCAGAAACACAGTAGACACAGACACAGTCAGTATGAAGGAACTCAAGGCCCTGAACGTCAAGTTAGACAAAATCGATAGGCTGCTGCAAGTACAACACAAACATGTCCACTTCGTGACTGGAGATGAACATGTTCCAGACGAGGAGGATGATCAGGTTGAGGAGATCAGTTATTTGCAGAATCAGGGAGGTGGTTACAAGCAGTACAACAGCTATAAGCAGCACCCAAACCTCTCATACAGAAGCAACAACGTGGCAAATCCCTAAGACCAGACCTACCCACCCAAACTCC